>DWMG01002642.1:0-12932 GCA_018244855.1 Elbella merops
CAAAAATGAGCGGTTAAATAAATAATCAATTGGTGTTCTTTCATTGGCTGCTTTAGTTTCGCAAATAGAAAAGTATGCTGTGAGTGGTTTTCTCATAAGATATAATTATTATTTTGAAGATGTAAATAGAAAATAAACTTAATTTGTGAAATTCCTCCAAATACTAGTAATTATAATATTCTCACTGTGAGGTAATTAATTTGGACAGCTGGTTTTGAAGCAAAAGAAAAACTAAGGCTTACTACATATTTCATAGAAATTTCATGCGATACGGTCTACTTGATTGCTGATTTAAGTGATTATAGAGCATAATTTCGGGTCAATTTTTAACACTTATCATATGTTTTAGTTTATTGTCAGTAATATATTTGTATCTATAACTATATTACACACCCTGAAACAATCGATGGTGTAAGTCGTAAATCTGAAGGATCTTTGATTCTGCCACGGAATGTAAAATACAATCCTTTTCGTTAATTTAAAAGATTTTTCATCGGAAGCTCAAACAAATTGAACGAGGCAAGCAGGACCGTTCCTTAGCAATTAATACGTCCGTATTGCAACAGCCAGGCGGCTTCAATTAAAACGTCGACTCTCAAATTAATTTTTATCGATTTCCTTTTGTCTTTATATTTCTTCAAACGCCGATCAATTACACTTCGTTTGACTTTGACTTTTTTACTTTCAAACATAATTTTATTGGATTTGTAATATTCTTTTTAATGACGTAATTTTCATGAGTTTTTTTATAAAGACGTACGTAAAAAGTCAAGTCCCTTCAGACTTTACATCTCTGATCGGCTCATTGTTAAGGAGAACTATTGTAGTTGGATTTCATTTATATTTTGTGTACCTATATTCAGAGCGAATAGTGGATTGATCGGGCAACTTTAATTACATTGGTATTAAAGGTACGCGCGGCACAAAGCCATAACATAACGTTCAAAACACTTTTGTCACGTGTCACGGACTGCAACTAATCCTCTCGGCGTATACATATGAACCTAAGGCTTAAATTGCTGACAATATCGATGTCCATCCAGCAGCCCGTGCAGCCCGAGCGACTCCAATCAATCGGCAAATTGAACGAGTTCCAAAACCTGGCTGCGATGTGTTCCGGCCTTTTTCGGCGTGAATCCCGTGTATTGTCACTAATGCAGTTAGTTCTAGAACCAAGCGCCAAGTTAGTTTTTGTATGTTACGTGTGTGTGAGTTCGGATAGTGTGTTGGGCTGTGAGTAAATAGTAAAATGGATGAACTTAAGTTTATTATTTCGGCAAACTGAGTTATCGCCTTACGGGTCGAGCGGGCTTTTCGGATTGGATTTCAGCTATCAGTCTGCTTCATGGCTTGTCAAAGTCAAATTAGCTATGTGATAATTACTTCTGGTGACTAAAATGACATCAGTCAGGGTTCAATTATTTGGTTTCTTCAAGTTTCTGGGATGTATGGCGCCATAATAATACCTTATTGTGTAATCATAAATGATATTGTACAATAAAGGTTTTATAAATATTTATTTTTTACGGTGCCCAAAACAAAACGGTAAGTAATATGTAGGAGTCAATCTTACGTAACGTCATGTTTCATCAGTTACGTTTAAGTCCCACAATGGAATAGGTGGTGAGCCTATTGCCATACACCGGGCACACATCCAGACTGAGTCATTACTAGAAATTCTAAATTAGAAAAATCCAATAGTACCCGGCCCGGGATTTGAAACCAGGACCTCCCGATCGGCAGTCGCGCTTGTAACCACTCAATCCTTGCACTCTTGCGACTGGCTGAGCGGGCGATGAGAAAAATAATGACTTCAAATTTAATTAAAAAAATCAATTGATCGATAGCCCGTGACAAATCTCCAAAAAATTCGAACTTCCGTATTTCGAATTGCCATAATAATGACTGGTGTACTAAAGTCGCTGCCTTATTGTGACTACAGGACAGGCGCTCTACGCCGAGACATTCTAGAGTGCATTCTGTATAATGATGAATCAAGCATGATACATGATGACATTTTAATTATTTCATTATTGGACACATGCTATCTCTTGAAATGAGAAGGTTTGAGACCATGGTCGACCACGCGACAGTGCTCCCTTAACATCATATAGCAGGCTGATTACTTGTATGCTAAGTGTATTTAAAGAAAAGTGTATACAATGGTGTGCACACTCACTTCCTTATTAGTAATTAAAGTTAATATGTGGTTGTGGGTATGTACGAAAATTACATAGGTACTACGTAATACCCTAGAGATAATGAAACATATTTGATGTGGATTTAATTATGTCATTAAAGAACACTACAAACGTTATAGTAGTTGTTTCTCAGTTCATCTCTAGTCGGTATTCATCAACCATGTCAGGATTGTCGCATCTTAATCAGTTGATAAGAATAATTGTAATATGAAAGACATTTAGTATGACCCCGCATTTGTAATGGAAAAATAATAACGCTGGAATGTTGTTGGTTTCCCCGGCGCACGCTGAGAGAATTGCATTAGTTTATTCGTATTTAATGTGACTTCAGATATTTTATAACTTTAACGCTAAAGTGTACTAAAACGAGATTTTTAACGAGTGATAAAGTACGACTAGATGTCGGGTCTTTTGTTCTCAAGTGACCTAAATTACAAATGAATCCATTTAAACCTCCTATTGAAATCTATAACTCGATTTAATTTTAAATGGGAGTTTTTGTCTCTGTATAAGCTTCGTTACTCTGAATGTAAGTAAATCGAAATCATCGGTAAAGATATTTCTAAGTATAAGGAAAATTCTCGGCATTCTGTATAATAAGTGTCAAAGGATATTTCTTTAGCCATGTCATTTTGGCACGAGAACGAACTGACACCAAACAGCTGGCCGTGAAAGTCCATATTATAGCCTCTAGCCTATATTTGATACCCTTTCTAATTTTAATGCTTTGGTAATATTATTTGGACTTATTTTCATCTCCGTGTATTTAGAATTATTCGACAGATGATTTTAATGATTGTGTATATATTTTATGAGTTGTGTCTCAATGAAACTTAAAAGGGCCGTCTTCGTGGATCACTATCTGTAATAGAACAGTTAATTTGGTTTTTTAATGAATTGTGTACGTATGAGGATTCCGCCTCACCCCCTGAGGTTTAGCCCTTATACATTAATTCTTTATATATTCCGTGCACTAAACGTACCAAACGAATATACAATTTTAAGTCTCGCAATTGTCGTCATCTTTATATCAATCAGATATATCAAGTCACTACTAAAAATTTGTACTAGAATTTTTTACTAGACATTTCTAGTAGTGGCTCATAGCCTGGAACTGTGCCTGGTGTATGGTACTAGACTCACCACCTATTCTATTGTGGTACATAAACGTAACTGGTGAAACGTGGAAGTGTTCTACTCTCCTCTGTCTAACCTTCGGAGATTACGGGTGTGATGGTACGATGCTACGTTATTATATCATTCCTTTATCGTTCCATTGTTGAGCACGGGTTCCTTCAAACTGGCAAGAGTAAGGCTTCAGCCTGCCACCGCCTTAAGGGCTGGTGGGTAGACTTCATACGCTTTAGAAATCTCATGGAAAACTCTTAAGGCTTGCAGATTTCCTCAGGACCTTTTTCGTTGCGGTTACAGCGAATGATATTTAATCTGTATCATTTTCGTATATCTACGATTTTAATCCATCACGTGTGCACAAGTGTATACGTCTCGTCGGACGGATGTCGGTACAAATGAGCAGTATATTCTGCAGCCATTTCAATTGCCGCTCAATTTAATTATTTCGTTGCGGGCACACAAACCCGGTCGATATCCTGTCGGCGACATGTCGGTTAACTGTGCAATTACTTTGCAAAGAGTGTGTTGCTCTGTGTTCATTACGTTTGTCCATTTCCATGAAATGATATTGATATGCTGCTATTTGTATATTACGGATATTCAGGATATCTGGTTGTGGATTAGCCTTGGATAATAATGTACTCGTAATTCGTAATGATTTGTATGGCAGTAGCCTCACTACCTATTCCATGGGACTTAAACCTAACTCGTTTAATGTAGGAGTGCACTATACTCTGGTTACCTTTTGGGGATTACAAGCATGATGTTTCATAATTATTAGACTTCATGTAAGGGAACATTATCATATCTTACTCAGGACATGTTGTGACATATTTTGAATCGGTCGAACCCCCGATCTTAAGTCGGAAAACTATCCCGTGGGTAATATGGTTTACAGTCTGATGTTAATTACATGGCAAAAATATAAAAGGAGTACTTAGATTACCACTACACTACATAAGAACTTTTGATATAGTTATTACTATTTTGTATAGTCCATGGATGCCCCCGCCATGGTTGTGCCTGTACAATATTTTTCAAATTTGTTTGGCGCCAAATAGCATAATGATCACATCGTGAACTGAAAAATAAAACCAATAACTTAATTAGCTATGAATATTTGAAAGTTTTTCCGTTATCGAGCGCGCGGCGCCGCGGCCAGAATACCAATGTGCGGAGGCTGAGTAAATTCTTCAATTACAAGAGATATTCGCCGCTAAGTAAGTTAATAAATGTGGAGAGCCACAGTCGCAGCGGTTTGCGTCCTAGAAATGACTTTTCTTTCATTCGTCCTTGGCCTGCAACCACATTAATGAGCAAACATGTACTGCTATAGACTATACTTTAAACCGCGGTAACTGATTGTCTTATTGTAACTCTTGGAAAAAATATGGAGCGAGCCGCGGTGACCATGATAGGTAACAAATTTGTAGGAATATATTCTGCCTAATATGTGTTTATTCTTTAAAACATAATGGTGTACTTTGGTAGTATAAAAATATAATAGGTAGGTACATAGTTTTTATTTTTATGTATTTTAACATATTGACTGTAGACTGCCCCGTTGGTAGAGTGGTAGCAAGCACGACTGCCGATCGCGAGGTCCTGGGTTCAAATCCCGGGTCGGGTACTATTTTATTTTTCTAATTGAGAATTTCTAGTAGCAAGTCAAAGTCTGGACCTGTGCCCGTTGTACAGCAATAGGCTTACTACCTATTCCATGGGATTTAAAGGTAACTGATTGGTGAATCCTGGGAGTATACTGCAGTCCTCTGCCTGCCCCTTCGGGGATTAGAGGTTTGATGTTGTTACGTTTGTTTTGTCACCAGATGTAAAAAGTGTTTTGTTTCTCCAAATCCAAGATTTCGAGTTCAAGATAACTAATCCCTTAGCGTTCATTGTCCGGACTTTAATTTGGACTTATGAGTGCCTGCGCTTATCTTCCTAATATTCGTTGAGCGACACAACGTTTGAATAAAGTTTTGAGTGGTGAGGAGTGTTGGGCGGGATTAGGCCAGGATGAGCTTAAAAAATCAATCAGTCAGAGGACAAATATCTTTTGAAGATAACGTTTAACACGCGTCCGGCAGTGCCAAAGTATATTTTGAGATTGCTTACAGTAGATTCTAATTACACTTTGTAAATCACTAAAGCAGAATTCGATTATTATTGTTCTTATCGTCATTATATAATGATGCCAAGTCCCATACGAGATAGACAGAGATACTGTACAGAATTCGATTACGGTTTCCGAAATTGTTAAATGTTTATTGCAAAAAACAAATTCTTACCAAACGGAGAAGCACTGAGGTACTGCCGCGGTGGCGCGGGGCCCGCGGGACGCCGCCGCGCCGTCGCGGCTTGATTGACGACTTGCCGCGAACCCACTTTGTCTTAATTCTCTTTTTGTAAACACCATTCACTCTGACGATTTGAGCTACGCATATCCGTTTGTTATTTACCAAATTAAACTTAACGTTACCAAATTAACGTTTCCTTGGAAAATGTTAGGCAAGCGTTAGTTTATACCAGCGAACAACTAAGTACTGTTGTTACATGTGAATAGTTATCTATCTAAAGTAAGGACTTATGTCCTTACATATAATTTAACGAGCTCAAAAATGATTATTCATAATGTATTTGATTTACTATTTGTATAACATCGATCCCGTGTCGTTCAATTCTGTTCTGTTAGAATTAATAATAACTTCTACGGAAAGCAGTGATAAGTTGTCATAAGCCTGTAAATATTACCTTTGCTTCGTACGACTTCGTACCGTAGTTCGACTACACTCCCACGTTTCGGCAGTTACCTTTAAGTCACACCATTAGGTAAGTAGGGGGTGAGCCTATTGCCATAAACCTGAAATAATTACAGTGTTCGAACTACTAATGGGAATTACAAGTTAGAAAAACCTTATTTTGCCCGACCCGGTAATTGAACCCACGACCTCTCGATTCGCAGTCGCGTTTGAAACCACTCGACTAACGAGGAAAATGACTTAGATTTAATCAAACTCTAATGACATTATTATTATTATATCGCAACATAGGTTATAAGAAGGAAAAGCATATTTTTTTATAATAATGCACTAGATTGTATTGTCACGTGGTGGGTGGTGGTGGGTAAAAACATTACAATATGACATCAAAGTGAAATTCTCTAAACACCGACCTACCATATATGTATGTACGTACTCGTACGTTTTCTTATTATGCGATAGATTAGCGTATGGCCACGATATATATTTTACATATTATATTTACATACGGTATACCAAATGATATCGTTTACATAACAAATATCTAATAATAGTGATTAGATTTTGATGGCGGGAATGCAAGCAGTGACTCTAATGTAAATTACAGGAAGTTTGAAACGAAGGAAATACCAATCTTCACGCATTGCTTTACAATGAGAGCGTGTGCTATATGTTCATTAATTGAAATACGTCTGATGCGTGGAGCTGGCATGTTAATAATTACCCACAAAGCAAATTCACAGCCGATAAATCAACGAGGTATTGGCGTACGTTTAATGTAACCACTTGATTTGCTGTCGTAGCTGGCTGGGATGTGAAACGAAATACGGAAGTAATCGAGTTCATTGGTGCAGGGAATCATAATAGCATATTACCATTCGCGGTCGGAAGTCCACAGTCGGACATAGGCAATGACTCTCAATGTATTTGAATAATGTAATAAATCGTAAGCATTTTCGAAATACATAGAAATGTACGTGGTTCGGAATATTTCTATGAACTACGCATGTATGATTGTAAACCATTTGCGTTGATCCCGTGTGTATCAGACTTTAAATCATGACAAAATATTTATCCTGATTGGGATTTCTAAAAAGATATACGTCCCTACAGAAACGCGACAGCTGCACATCGCCGTTATATCGGTGGCGATACTGTTAATGTGTCGGCATTACGTTGCAGATCGCAGCCACCGAATGATTCGCATCAATTTTGTTAATTTGTTTATTTACTCTCAACATTTACAAAATATGAATTATAACTACAGTTTATGTTAAATATCACAGCGATAAATCTATTCAGGTTTTCTCAAAATATCTTCAAAAATGTTTACTGCTCAATCATCAAAGACTCATTTGAAAAGCTCGTTTATCTGGGTCGAAAGGTCACAATAATTTACGATTCAGTGAGCCGTGAAATAAATGCAATTCGCCCTTAGCCTGACACGGAAACCAGGTAAATATGAATTCGAAGTACATCTCCATAATATTTTCAGCCGCGAATGTCCTATTTAGACCCTTTCATGCCACGTTGATGAGGGGTGGCGCTCCGTTTTAAGTAAATTACGTATTCAAACGTCCGGAAGGTTCTCCTTACACTGGTACCCACTACTATTTGTGTCCTTATATCAAACGAATGGGATTATAACATATTCTGGTTGAAAAAGTAATTCCGAAGTGTCCCCATCAGCCATAAGTTAAAACAATCAAAACGATGGAATGTATTTCGTAATCTGTGCTTGTTAAAAAATACATTGACCAACATAAAAAATATGTGAAATTGGATTCTGTGGTTTTTATCTCACTATAATATTTGTATTTGACGAAAATCAATTGAATATTTTCACCAATGAAATGAAGAACAGATCGATTGATAAGCGAGTGTTGGATTTTTATTTCAAAATGCGGATTAAACATCTCATTCGGTTTCATCTTGTTCATCGTGGCATGAGAACTTTGTCAATTTCCAATCACGTACAGTGTGTATAATCTTTTGATCTCCGAAGTTAATTCCAATTGGATTCCAATGTCTGTGCGGGTAAAACGGCAGCCCAGTCACGGAATATATTCATTATCGCCTATGCATTGGAATATGTAGTAATGAAATCTTACTGATACGTACGAAAGGAAACCCGTGTCCACCAGTAAAACTATGAAAAGGTAAGTGACGATGATGAATTTTCAAATACGTTCGAATGAGTTCGTAGAAAGCAATTCGAATCAGATCTTTCAAAAGGGTGTATCATTTCGATAACGAGTAGCACTAACGAGCGCCGAGGAGCCAGCGGACCTAAGCGTTATGGAGAGAAAAGAAAAATTAATAAAAAGCAAAGAAAAGCCAGCGCTTGCACGTCGTGTATTGTTGAAGTTGATATATGTATATTGGACTGCTGGAGCGCTGCAGGGGAGCTCGAATGAAAATGCCTCATTAGTATTTTTGAATCTCAACATGGATCGAAGCAGATAGAAAGAGTTTCGGTTCGCATAAAGCCTTAATAGTCGAGGCCGAGCGAGTTTTCGCTATTGTTATAAAATAACACTTTTTCTCCATGCAGCTCTAGTAGGAGTTAATTTAATTGAAGGGATATCTTACATTACTTACATATATCATGAAAGTCATCTTATCGTATTTTTAATAACTTCGAAATAAATATAACCTTTCTCAAACCAAACGTATTCACAATTCTTATTTAATGTTTTAACAACTTAAAAAAAACAGAAGGAAATTATAATAAACCCTTCTTCAAATACCTAGAAATGTTATTTTCTTGTATTGTGATGATGTATACATGGAGAATTCGGGTAAAACGATATGTTCCGTGGAGTGCCTTATTATGTAAATCTTACTGACCCAAGTTTGCCAAAAAGGCCGTCCTTGAGCACTTCAAAGAATCAAATTAGGTCTAAAGGCTCTTTAAGTTTTGCGTTCTAAAGGGCCTAGATTCGATAAACTTGATTGAAAACTGTTACCCTCAAAGTCTTCATTTGACGTGTAAAGCTTCCCTAAATCCTTGTCAATCATAAAGGTGTCTTCGTCGCTTCCCTTATGAATCAACCACGCGGTACTGCTTAGAAATGTGTGTTTGAAGGTGGTCTCACTCACAGTTCAGATTTTGACTGTCGAAGCACTAACATTCAGAACGCTAAAACTGAATATAGCGATCTCGCAAGTCGACAACTATATGTTATTAAGCTACTTGCATACTTTTTTGCTTTTTAAGTTTAGTATTAGGTAATAATTTATTATTATGTGTTTTAATGCCGCTATTTGAGGATGTTCATCGTTTTCGTTTATGTTAATTATTATTTTAAAAGTAACATTTTACTTATCTGCCATAATACGCAAGATACGTAATATCCCGACCGTAAGGGTGGGCAGAGGAGTGTAGTACACTCCCACGTTTCACCAGTTACGTTTAAGTCCCACAATGGAACAGGGGTGAACCTATTGACATACACCGGGCACACAGAGTTACTACTAAAAATTCTAATTTAGAAAAACCCAATAGTACCCGACCCGAGATTTTAACCCAGGACCTCCCGATCGGCAGTCACGCTTTGCAACCACTGGATCAGCGAGGCAGTGAATAAAATATACAAGATATATGTGAAAAATTTCATATACCTATATGTGTGTGTGCACTGTATACGTTACATGCACGTATTAATACAATTCGTACACAGCACGATTTGAATTCCACGAAACATTCGAAACGAAGGTAAGCCTAATCAAAACATACCTCGCAGACCACGCGTATATTATTCCCGCTTCGCGGTAGTCGCAGGGACAACTAAGAATAATTATTTAATAAATGTTGTCCTATATTCCAGCCATTCTCAGAAGTTTTCAATAATTATTCAAGCAATTTGCCTTTGGAGTTTGCGGCCTTAATTGATTTTCATTGCTTATTTTCGTACCCTTTTTGTTGGAAACGAGAGTTTATAAGCACCCTCGAACACTTGAAAAAAAATTACCATCCCTTTCTTGGTACTCGGCTTCGGATGTAAAACTGGAAAGAAATAATGTTCTTATTTTTTGTTTATTCTATATTTTGATAATTAAATAAATAATTAAATATAATTGATTTGATTCTGTGATAATATAGATAGAAACAGTCTATTGTGTCAGAATTACCGAAACGTTGCACTACCAAAGTAGGTTAACACGGCGTACAAAATCGTTACTCTGACTAAAAATAAATCATTGTTAACAGGATCATATTAAATCATTGTAAACAGGATCTCAAGGAAAATCATTATTGATTATGCGTGTCTTTCAAAATGTGAAATGGAAGACCAGGTACTGAGTGGCTTATGTGACGCGCTTGAGTGAACGTTACGGAAAACTTTAACACGTGTATCTTCAAGATGTTTTATTTGACCTTTGCAGCCGCTGATATATATATAATCTTCAGGCCAAAAACAATGAATACTGTACCGGAATAGATAGAAGTGTTGGTATGTATGAACTGCCCTGACACCTCAACCTACGCACAGTAGTATGTTCCCATTCAAATCGCAAACCCAGGTTATTGACACTCTTATCATGCACCCTTGCTAGGGCGTCTCATACCACTAATCTTTTGAATTCCCTGGAACACGACGATATGGATGGAATATATAAATAGTAATAAAAGAGAAAACACTTTACGGGTAAGGGAAATAGAATGCGTAATATTTCTGTACAACGCCAATTTTCCGCACTTCTAATCAGTCGGCTATTGCCTGACACCTATTAATATGAACGTTTTTGTTTGTATGATAATTTTCCGATTAAGTACGTGCTGTATGTATGCGCGCGTGTGTATACGTGTGTGTGAGGTATTGTGAAAACAACGCGCATAATGTGTGTACGCGTACAATTGGGCCGGCGCTGGCAGCCGCCCCATTCGATTGCCATTATCTCAGCCTCGAGAATTGCCTCGTGAAAATGTATGTCTATGGAAAATACCAAGTGTCTTGCGTAACTGCTCTTAATGGAAATATTAGCTGGCGGTTCAGTTTTCTCAGTTTATGTTTGGTAGTGAGAAAATACGAAGCACTTTTTGTTTTTCATTTAGTAAAAACGACTGCGCCAACACCGTATCTGAACAATATTAAAATAAGACCTTTGTACGTACGTAATCGCCTCATTTGAAGTGCCACTTCTGTTTCATTATTTCTACTTAATTTTTCATTACAGACGTAGAAACAGTAATTACCTCTGTACTAACGTATTAACTAGTCAAAATGACGTATATCAAGAGTCGTAGGAGCACGAGATAAAAAATACTCGAGATCAATACACGTCAGTAGACGCGCTCGTTGCTTGTGTTGTCACTTAGATAGCCTTATTACATATAAAAACATGTTCGCTTGTCGCCTCTGATACCATCGGTGGCGCGCGGCCAATAGCCTGGTGTGAGAGGTTACATGTACAAGTGTCAATAACCGGCACTACTCGGGACTTTGTAAGATATTCCTGGTGTCTTGCGATCTATAAAACCACACCGTAAAATATGAATTTATTTGTGGTTTTTTAATCACATTAGGTCCTGTACTCTTTTCATTCATGCACTATGGTTTCGGAGACATGCGATCCTTATGAGCCGGTAGAACTGACCTAATTGGTCATGATAGGACGAGTCTTGCGATCCTCGGCACCAGCGTCCATCAACATTCGTTTTGCCATACTTTAAATATCTTTAATATATATAATATATCTATAATCTATAATTATGTAATACATATATCTATAATTATAATTCTGCCTCAGTATACGGACGGCATAGCGCTTTGATTGTATATCTATATTTATGGTTGTCGTACGGTGTTACTACATGTAAATATACCACTATTTTAAGGGGTCATAAAAATGTATTCGTTGTTCTCGCACACATTTGTGTCACTGTCATTGCCATATTTATGTACGCCGGAGAGCCCTTTTCATTTTCATTTTGGCTGTTCATTCTCGCAAGATGACGTGACGTGACGTCACTTAGTGGGACGGAAGTGGTTTCAGTGGATCTTTTACTTCTCGGCTTGTTCAGCTCCGTATTTGTAGTATCCGTATTCCAATAACACTAACACGTGCGTACTTACACAGATTTTGCTTGTTTTATCTCTATTTTGTTGTGTTCCAAGCGATATTGAAATGCTACTGAATTTTTTAATTAATTTACCCATTACCCGAATGAACCTATGTTTTTATATTTTCGTAATATTTGCTCTATCGAAAGTTAATTTATAATTTATTCGTGCATTAAATACAATACAACCCACCTTATATTTCAACGCACAGATGATTGAACGAGGTTATTTTACATGCGTATGTATAGATAGATACGAGTATATTATATATGAAGCTAAACAAAGAAAAATGTCAATGAAAAAATCAAATACGAATTAAATTGAGCCTGTTATGTTAAAGACGAACAGTTGGGTTGCATTCACATGTGTTCAATTTAAGTGGCAGACTGTGGCCTTAACCCTCTCAATAAGAGAGGAGACCCATATTCCAACAGTGGAATGATAATGAGTCGATTATTAGCATTATTTATTATTTTATAGAGGGAATAGAATATAAACTGGCCAGGTGCTTTAGTCGGCAGCGTGCAATTAAGCGCACTCGTAAATGCAACGGGCGCGGTTTGTTGCGGCGGCGCGGCCGGTCACAGCGTAATTGCCATCTTTGATCTGTTCGTTGCGGCTGCAGTTAAAACGCTGATAGATAGGTAAATTTGCGGAGCACCGGCCCCAAATGCCGCTTAATGGACACCGAAATGTGTACAATTTAGCTTCCAGCATTATTAACAAGATTTACTAATCAATAATGACGCAAACGAATTGACGTTGGT
>DWMG01002643.1:0-12929 GCA_018244855.1 Elbella merops
CAGTTGTGAAACTATAAAACTATATTTAATATATAAGTATACACATATTAAATACATTTATTAATATATAGTTTATACATATATAGGTAATAGCATGAAAATAAATATGTAATTACAATTCAATATACATACACATCTATATACACATACATACATAACATACATATACAAACATACATAAACATACATACATAAACATACATACATAAACATACATACATTTATCCTTTGTATTGCTGAAGGAGAACTATTAACTACTAATTCGCTTCAACTGCGTTGAGAAAATGGTCCCGGACGCGCTTTTTAAAGGACTGTAAATCAGATGCTCGCTTGACATCCTGAGGTAGGGAGTTCCAGAGTAGTGCAGCCTGAATAGTGAAGGAGTAGTGGAAAAAATTAGTGTTATGCTGCGGAATATTAACCTTGAGATTTTTGGATGAGCGAAGTACTTTGTCATGCGTCTCGCAAACGTACTGGAAAGTATTCTTAAGATAAGAAGGAGAAGATGGATTATTCAAGATAGAATAAAGTAAGGAGAGAATTCTGGAGTTACGCCTTTCTCGAATGGGGAGCCATTTCAGTTGGCGACGATATTGTGAGACATGATCGAATTTCCGTAAGCCAAAGATGTACCTGATGCCATTGTTAACGAGGCGCTCCAGTTTATTGAGAAGATCTTCTGCTAGATCTGGATAGCACGCGTCACTATAATCAATAATGGGGAGAACGAGTGATTGGATGAGCATGAGTTTGGTCTTGAGTGGGAGAAAATTTTTCAATCTGTATAGTGGGTGCATGGTAGCGTAAATTTTGCGACTGATCTCACTAATCTGAGTTCGCCAACTTAGTGTGCTGTCTATGTGTACGCCTAAATTCTTGACGGATGAGGACAGTGGAATTGTTGTACCGTTGTAAGAAATAGGCGGTAGGGTAGTATAATCTAGCTTAGACAGCATACGAGAGCTACCCACTAGTACAGCTTGACATTTGGAAGGATTAACAGCAACCCCAAATTGTTGTGACCATCTTTGTATCGCTTCTAGATTCAAATTCACCTTTTGAAAAGCGTTCGGTAAGTCATCAATATGGCTTTGAGCATAGAGCTGTAAGTCATCTGCGTACAGGTGGTATGAACAATGAAGTAAAGGAGTGAGGAGATTGATAAATATTGAGAACAAAATCGGAGAGAGTATGCCGCCTTGCGGTACGCCAGTAACTAGGTCAGTCCATTCAGAGCATTCCTGTCCGATGCTCACTGCCTGCTGACGACCGCGAAGATAATTTGTAAACCACGCCAGAGCCGAGGGTGCGAATCTTAAGTGAGATAAGATGGATATAAGGATTTCGTGGTCGACTGTGTTGAAAGCATTAGAAAAGTCAACGAGCACCAGGACTGTCACCTTCTTGTTGTCTAAGCCCTTTCTTATATCATCTGTGACTTTTATAAGGGCAGTGGTGGTACTGTGACCAGAACGAAACCCCGACTGATATGCACTCAGGAGGTTATTGTTAGAGAGAAACATAGAGATTTGCTTAAGTACACAGGCTTCCAAAACTTTAGATAGGAATGGCAATATAGAGATGGGACGATAATGGTTAGGAAGCGAAGGATTTGGAACTTTAGGGAGGGGACGTACGAGAGCCTTCTTCCATATTTTTGGAAACTGCCCAGAACTTAGTGAAAAATTTATAATATGCGATATCGCTGGAAGTAGGCATTCAATAATCGTGACTACCATTGCCCTGCTAACATCATCGCAGCCTACTGCTTTGGATCGAATATTTAAAATGGTTTCTCTTATATCCTTCAGACTTACTGAAGAGAACTGAAACTCCAAAGCAGGAGGCAACTGTAAGGCAGTTATTGTTGCGATCGCTTGGGAGCGTATGGTAGGATTCAGGGAGGAAGAAGTTGCAAAGTGATCATTTATCTCACTTAGTGAAACCGTAGGGTCACGGTCACATATTGGTGGTTTACAAATGCCGAGGGATCTTAGAAATTTCCATATACTAGTAGGAGAAGAGTTACTGACATTGTTTTGGATATATCGGCGTTTAGCGTTTCGTACCACCTGATTGCACCTATTTCTAGCAATTTTAAATGACAGCCAACGCTCAACTGTGCGAGATTTTTTATATTTACCGAATTCTCGATCCCTTTTCGTCATGGCCACTTTTACCTCCCTCGTGATCCAAAGCGCAGGAGGACGCTTAACCCTAACCTTATGTAGTGGAGCATGTGCATCGTACAGGTCACAAATCATATGATTGAGTGCAGCCACTTTCTCATCAATGCAGCATTTAGTTATAATCGCAGCGACGTCTTTTGTTAGAGCATCACTTTTAAGTTTGTCTATATTAATCTTTGCGTAACTACGTACAAAGACGGTAGCTGGATTATATTTGGGAGGTTTAATTTTATACGACATGTACAACATATCGTGTCGTAAGAAACCTGGAGATGGAATTTGACCATGCTTCAGTACGTGCTCGAGAGATCTTATAATCATAAGGTCAATCCAGGAGTCCTCACCAGTTACATTTCGATGGGTTGCTGCTGAAGGAAGGATTGATAAATTGACCGACTCAATAATAAAGCGAAGTCTTTGAGAGCGGAGCGAACCCTTTAATAAATCTGTGTTAAAATCCTCCATTATAATATAATGTGCGTACTTAGATCCGATGTCGTCCAAGGCTGATTCCAAAGCAGCGAAGTAATCAATTGATGGAGGACAATACACTACTCCGAGAACAACTCTGACTCCCCTAACATTCAATTCCAAAAATAAGAATTCCGGAGCAGCAGTATAGTTGGAAGGAGAAGCTAATAGTACCTTATACTGAATTGACGACCGTAGATATATAGCAACCCCCCCACCCCGTTTTCCAGTGCGATCATTCCTTACTAGAACAAATCCACTTAGTGGATATGACGATGATAACAAAGAGGGTTTCAACCAAGTCTCTGAAATTAGAATAGCATGAATGATGTTGATAGATGCCAAAGATTCCAACTCAGAAAAATGACTTGGTACGCTCTGTGCATTGATGTGACATACGTTTAAAGAGTTGTTGGTATGAATGTTAAAGCAGTCAGACAGTGGATGGTTAACATTGCCATCACCACAAGATGTAAACGAAGCATCTGCATCTGAAGCTGAATAAAAAGTTTCCCCATCTGACATTGATCGAATACAATTCTACAAGATAATATTATATAGAATTATAATAATATTAATTATGATATTAATAATGAATATAGTAATATGATAATGATATGATAATAATATAATATATAATTTAAAAAAATAAATGAATGTCTGAATATAGTAATATATATACGATTATAGTTATAATGATAAAGTATACAGTATATATGTATATATAAGGAATAATGTAAAAAATATTAATGCAATTAAGTTGTTCTGACAAGCATATACCTGCTACACCACATCTTACATCATGACATCGATTGATTTTACAAATCAAACTAAACATTTCAAAGCCCATATGAATTTTACAACACTAAACAGAATAATATGCACACTAAGCTTAAAGTGAAAGAAACAAGATAAAAATACAATATAAAACCAAAAGAAACATAAAAAAAAAAAAGATACAATACAAAACCGATAGTAAGCACACTTAAAAATTTAAAAGTTAAGAAAGTATGCCAACATGACTATCACGATATTACCATAATAATTATTATTGACATCTGTATCCGACATCTGTATCCGAGTAGCCGACAATAAAAACATTTACAAGTGTTTTCAGGCGCCACATTTCAGAATATACGATTTTGAAACAAAACGGTCTGATTTATTATTACTAAACGTAACATCACGCCTGTAATCCCCGAAGGGGTAGGCAGAGGGGTATAGTACACCCCCACGTGTCACCAGTTACGTTTACGTCCCACAATGGTGGTGAGCCTATTGCCATACACCGGGCACACATCCAGACTCCGAGTCACTACTAGAAATTAAAATTAGAAAAGTCCAATAGTACTCGACCCGGGATTTGAACCCAGGACCTCCCGATCGGCAGTCGCGCTTGCAACCACTCGACCAAAAAGGCAGAATATATTATTACTAATTATACAATAATCGTTAAAAATATCACAAACTTTCGACATGATATCCAGGTTTTACTCCGGCGATGAGTTAAACAGTGTCCGCACAGATACGAACTGTAGTATCTTGATTGAATAAGTTTCACGATATTTTAGGGAGAAGAAATATAGGTCATTTTCAGTTTTAATGACTCTTCTCACTCATGTCAATTAGAACAATTTATTGTTCGAATTTGTGTGACAGTATTATTGTATTATCGTCACACCATGTCCCTCACGGGGTAAGCAAAGATCACTGAATACCAAATAACTATCCGAACAGCCCTGAATGTACCTCTATATCATTCATTACTTTTCATAAACGTATGCCGGTTTCTAAGGTTTCTGTCTCCCCCATCAGCCATAATAGTAAAAAATATAAATGGAGTTATAATAAACGTATCACACTGTCATTTATAACAATATCTATCTTTTCTATGAATAGATAAATCAAAAAGATTATTTTTAAAACGCATAAGCCATCTTTTGAAAACTAGTTCCGAGTGAATAAAATTGTAGAACCACTAATCCACTACACTTTAATGACTTAGTGCTTGCACAGTGGCTGCAGGCTTACTTATGCATGCGACTACGGTGCTTATTTCAAGGGAATTACATTTAGAATCGCGTGCGCTTTTAGCGGCCCGCAGCGCATTGAATTATACACGTGTCATAGTTAAAAATGTAGAAACGAATAAAGAAAGGAGTAGACCGACGATATGCGAGGATAATAAAGTATAAAAGAACATTATACGTAGAGCACATTATATTTAAAAAATATTATATATATTTGTAGTAAACGTAAACTTACCTCGTTGGTTGAGTGGATGCAAGCGTGACTGCCGATCAGGAGGTCCTGGATTCAAATCCCGAGTCGGGTACTGTTAGATATTTCTAATTTGGAATTTCTAGTAGTGACGCGGAGTCTGGTTCTGTGCCCGGTGTACAGCAATAGTACCTATTCCATGGGACGTAAACGTAACTGGTAAAACGTGGGAGTGTACTACACTCCTCTGCCTACCTTAAGGTATTATTGGCGTCATGTTACGTTTACTACGTAAAACGTAACTAAATGTTGCCTGGATAAGAGGTGTAAATAAAACATTGGAGATTCAGTCTCCATTCTTATTTTAATTTAGATTGCCAATGCATTGTTTTGTCAAACTGATTAATTTTAACTGACTATTCGTTTAATTAGTATATCTTTATTAGGGTTTTTTCCACGTATTGATATTAAAATAGTCATCGAGTACTGAAAACATCACTTAATCCATCGCTTGGCAGTCAGTGGTCAAGCAAGCGATATAGATAGTAATCTTAATAGTTATATGTACATTAAACTGTCAGTTTGACATGAAAGAAATATAAGCGACATAATGTCCCATGACGTTTCAATGAAACTTATCGTGATAGAATCTTTCAGCGCGCTGTTAATGTCACTATGGTATAATTATAATTACTGGTTGGTATAACTTAATGCGATCCATTCGTTTAGTAGTTATTGACCCTAATTGATGAACTGTGGGTGGTGGGTTCGGTTTCCAGATAGAAAAAAATCTTGATAGCGGAAATAGATATTTGGAAATATTGTATATATTATATAGTTTATCGACTATCTTCTTTTATCGTGAAGCCTGTACTCTCCGAAAGGATAGGCAGAGGAGTGTAATAAACTCCCACAATCCAGTACGGTATAATCCACGTTAAATTCCACGTCCCACTATGAAGGGTGAGCCTATATATACCTATATACGGAACAAAAATCCAGACTGAGCTACTACTAGAAATTCTAAATTAGAAAAATCAGATAGGATCACCACAAGAAACGCACTTGCGACCTTTTCACCAACGAGGCATCTATTTACTATCATCTATCAATTTATCAACTACCGGTTACTATAGTATCGCTCTGGCTAGTTTGGCATCAGATGGAAATTTGTTATGTTACCTGGTGATGTCATAATGTAATTATATTGGCTTCTTATAACTGTTGCTGTAGAATCCTCGACCTGCTGTATCGACAGCTCTATCAACTTCTAAGTGCTCTCTTTTTCATCAAATCTATTGCACCAAAGCTTATTTCAACATACATCATCATCATCATATCATCATCAGCCTATTCCCGTCCACTGCTGGACATAGACCTCTCCAATGGCACGCCACTGAGCTCGATCTTCAGCTCTTCGCATCCAACCACTGCCAGCCACATTGCTATATCGTCACTCTACCTAGCTGGAAGGCGTCCTACGCTACGTTTGCCAAAGAGTAGCATAAATATATCACAAATTTGTTTTCATATAAAATCAGTGAGCAAGCAACTTAGCAATGCAGACTATTGTAAAGCTGCCTACACATTAAACTATTTCGCCTATAATTTGTACGTCTATTAGGTCACGCGCAGAAACAGGCATGATTAATGTTATACTCAAAATTATGTGTATTAGTCACGTGAAATATTTATTTTCGCAACAACAACCACTTTATCCCATCTCCTTTCATCTTTTAAATGGACATCGCTGAAGCCAACATTTCATGGTTAATATCATCTTTCTTTTAAATAATAAATGTTGTATTAATATTTAAATACATCCAATGTGTATGAAAGACGCGAAAATTAAATGAAATCGTGACTTTGAATTGCACCATCAATAAATTACGCCCGGCGACAATCTTGACAGCTACACGCAGCGTTTGTGTGTGAATTTGTTTAATCCGGAGACAGTTTTATGTTGATTTTATCTAGAAGAAATAGCCTCTAAAACATTTGATATTAGTGTAATGTCCGTACACCTGGCGCTGTTGCAGATCGCACAACAGTTTTAAAAATAATCAACATTGGACACGGTAGACTTGTGGATACGTGACGACTGGCGGTAAATTTTCGTAAGCGATTAAGGAAACGGGCAAGAGTTCAAATCGGTAAAATGGGATGGTCACAATTGTTTTCAAACCACTAGCCTGACAAATCTTAAAAATTTTCTAGTCGTATCTGAAACTATCAGGGTACGGGATCGTTGATGTAGGTATCATTCTCCTCTTGGAATAAAAGGCTTGTCTTCAGCATCCGAACAAGCATCTACTCTCTAGCCAACGTCATAGCTAATTAAAAGATAGATCATTTTTAAAGGTATAAATCAAAATCCAATAGAAAAATTAAATAGCTTAAACTAATAATCAATTAATTGAACATTCTAAATCGCAAACCATGAAACACGCCAACCAACGTATCCGTAACCTCAAATGCTAAGTCGAGTTTAAACATCGTGCGTGTTGACTTTTATTAATGAACATTAAAAATATGCAAAAAACAACTTCAGCGAGTTGAAAACGCGAATAAATTGCGAAACGCGGCTGAGACGATGTTTAGCTGCCTGTCCCATTGCGCGCGGATAAGCTATATGCGAGCAATGAGCGACAAGGAACTTTTTTCGTAAGATAATAAATATCAGCAAAATTCTTATTGCTTACGTCAACATCGGAACATAAGTAAATAAGGACGAGAAAGTATGTAATTATTTATTTTATATTGGGATGGTATCGAGAATTTCACTGTAAAGCAGTCACTAAACGAATGTCGGCTGTTAAAGAGTTATATAAATATATATGCTTTTTAAAATAATAAAAATAAAATTATTTATATACACTGTATTGAACATCTAATATTGTCTGTCGCATATTCTCGTTTCAGAACTATGATTTGTATGGGCATGTTCATACAACATAAGTGTATCTTGTAAGAAATTTGACTTGATTATGTCTTACGAGTCGATAAACAGCTATATACGCTCCTCGTTTCTCGTCTGCAATATAACAAGTGACATACCAATGTGGAGTATAAGACAATATGTATTAGCATCATCATCATAATGCTTTAATAAAACATTAAGAGGGAACCAGTTCATTAGGGATCGGTCGGTCAAATGTATGGAAACAAAAGAGATTCAACCACAACATTTTTGATCTGGATAAAATTCCCTTGCGTGAAATTACAAGTAGATAAAATCCAATTAGCTAAAATTTTATTCAGGTAGAATTCAATCAGCTAAAACTCACAAGTAGATAACAATCAATTATGTAAAATTCCGAGGCGAATAGATGAACAATCGTGATGTTCAATGATTGACATAGACTTATTATTCGACGTGTGACTATTTTAAAGTAATTGCTTTGATAAGCGCAACACGTTCGCTTCCAAAACACATAACATTCAGCAAAGTGACGTGAACGCGCTGAACATGAAACGTTCCGATTTAGTCCTCGTGTGAAACATCACATATGCGCCTGAAAGTAGCATTTTAAACGAGTGACGTATTAATTCATTTACTCGTAGTTACATAGAGCGATGTGCTGATAAGCGAGGTCATATTGTATACATATATATCAATATTAAATGTAATTCATATTATTGCAAACCTCGTTTAATAAAATTAACGATCCGATATGATCATCAACACCAACTGTTATGACATTCGACTGTTAAACCTTTCGGAATGAAAAAGACCAAATCCATAGTACAATATTGGAACCAACTCCCCACCCAAAAGGATTGATTTCGTGGTCTAACCTTAACCAAGAGCTAGTGGACTTCATAAGACATTCATCTTTTTTTATTTTATGCATTAATACATTTAATTATTTAGTATAATCAAAACACATACATGTTAAATGAAATTAAATAAATCCTTCATATTCCCAATGTTATTTTATATACAATCGACTCAAAATTCTATTAATAGCTGAAATTGCACAGAAAAATGCCATTCTATTATCTAGCAACGAAATTATTCCGTAACAATGTTTAGACATTTCGGTGCTCAAGAAAATATAGAACGATTTATTAACGATAAAAAAATTACGACAACGATATATTAACGATATAAAAAAAATCTCGAACGACGTAATCCGACTTGATAATTAGTCATATATCATAATGAAACGTCTACAGTATTGTATAACATCGCGTCGGATCAAAGAGATTCGGGATGAACGGTAATAAAACGTTTTTTATTGAGAGCGGAAAACAAAAGAGAAAACGTTTAAGTCACGATAAAATAAAATAGATATTAGTAGAGCCAAGGACGCGGGCGAAACAGTTCGATATCGTTACAATGTTGAAAACTATCTGTAACGTAACTCGTAACTAGTGACCTGTGACCTTTGACCTAATATAATCCTGCCTGTTTCATTTAAACTACTTAAAATATGCCGAAACGACAATTCTACCCAAATGAACACATTTCAGTGTGAACAAAGCTCTCAAATAAGGTAAACAGATAAAAGTTGTTGATGATGATGATGATGATGAATACTTCACATAGGGGCATTGTTGGTTCGTTACCTTATTTTAGTACGATAACAAGTTCGTATATGTGTATTTTGTAACAACTTTTACGATGTCCAATTTATATTGTTACGATAAAAACTGCACACTCCCGCTGATTGATTTGCAATCCTTTAAAATTAATAGCTCTATCAGAAATTGATCGGTTCACGTCGTACGAACGTGTACGATTGGCTTTTATTTTCATTGTTAATGATATGAAGAATATTAATTTAGTGTAAAGTTAGTCGCTTTATGAAATACTTTAGGTAACGAACGAGTGTTACTAACGGATAAATTGTAACAATATTGAGCCGAACTTCATTTGTCTCCTCTTGTACTATTTTTATATTGAGATGTCTTTTATTAATTTATAATAATCGAAAAATGCAGCATATTTTAATCAATTTTTATACTGAGACGTGTATATTTCACCTAGAAGAATTTGGAAACACCGCATATTTTAAATTTTAATACAGCTGTAGGTAGTGTTACGAAACGATCTCACAAAGCGGCCGTGTGCGCGGTACAATTTAGTTAGGATCTAAATCCGTATAATCTGATATAAGAATTCTCATCGCGAGACCTACGTTGATTAATTCCACTTTTATTTGTATAAGAATCAGCAGCTGCGTCGCGCGTTTGATCCCGCCACGCTGAGAGCGCGACGACAAAATGTCTCCGACATTTCTTTTTTAAAAACACCAAAAACACGACGAAAATAATCGATCATAATCTTTTAGGAATTCGTTGGAATGAGTTAAACGTTTCTCTATTATCTCGGGGAGTCGTCACACCGCAACGGAGCGTGTCGCGCTGGATACATGTGAGTTAACCCATCACTCTTGTACATGTAAACAGTCTATTTTCAGCATAAAAGCGCAATCTCTAAAAATACTTTTTTAATTTCCATTAAACATAAGTTAATTTTTCTCTAACCTCTTACGAGTAGTTTTAATTCTTATGTAGAGAAAGAAAACAAAGTATAAAAGAAGCGTAAAAGGTTTTAAATATTCTTCCAATATAAAGCATTATGTGTATATAAACTTAGGTATACAAATCTGTATTATTATCTGTATGCACCACTTTAAGACGGATCTGCGTCTTCGATCAAGCAGAATTGCGGACAACCGTTAGCGTATCATATGATAAATAAAAGGGTGTTACCAAAATCACGGCTACATATATACGATAAAGTGTGTTATCATCCTTACATACACATGAACAGAAATTGAATGACACCTGTATATAATTAATTCAAGAGAGCTTAATCGGTCGTGAATGTGATCGGCTACGAAACAAACAGTTTAATAGGCGCCGCGGTTGGATTACCGCTAATATGACTAAGAGACATGTAGGTATGTTAAATCAGATCGCAAATATTTGTTACAAGCACACAACGCGTGGATATCGCGTTCCTGTCAAATCTGTACGTGACTTTATCTAATTGTATTATCAAAATAAATACTCATTATTTAACATGATTAAATAAAATTATATATGTATTAAATTTGAATTTACTCGTGGCGCTTGAATAGGTATTGTCCTAATCGGGCAATTAGATTCCCGTCAAATATAAAGTAAACTATAAAAACGTCATAAACATTTTATGCATAACGTTTTAATACAAAGAAATTTAACACACAATAGTACAAATTTAGATTAAACCAGTTCACCGCTGAATGATCGGTGACTTTTCTTCCAGACCCATTCATACATTGTACGCAAACATCCAAACATCGATAGACTACGCTTGCTTCTGTTATAACACTACCTATCATAGGCGACTAGCGACTTTAGAGAATTTTCGAGAACAAAAAAATCAAAAAAAAATTAAAGATAACTATTCATCACGTCATGTAATTGTAAAACAGACACAATATGTGGTTATCATTATTCTGGGAGTTATATTAAAGACCGATACGTTTTAAGCGTTTTACTTTCTTCATAAAAAATATAAGATTCAAGTGTTACGCTAAGTTTTTTTTTTATAGAATAGGGGGCAAACGAGCAAACGGTCACCTGGTGGTAAGTGACTGCCGTCGCCCATGGACACCTGCAACCCAAGGGGCCAGCAAGTGCGTTGCCAGCCTTTAAGGAAGGTGTACGCTCTTTTCTTAAAGGTTTGAATGTCGTATGGGTTCGGAAATACCGTATGTGAATAAGTTAAGTAAGTAATAAGTTAATAATATTAATAATAAGTTAATTATTATTATTATTATTATTATTAATATTAATAATATTATTATTAATATTAATAATAAGTTCTGTACAAACACATTCATCATTTCAACAACTCCTTTACGGTAGAAAAAATAGCAAATACCTACCTAAATAATTATAAATTATCAGTATAACTTCGTCTGATACAACCTTTACTTATTTTTGTCACTTATTATCTATCATCATCGACCATTTTTCTTCTATTGTGAGAACCGGATTTCGTTTCAGAATAAAAAGGTTTAAAGCCATAATCTGCGACGCTAGCCAAGTGTATTTGTTATATGAATAATATATGGTTTTAGAATTTAATTCTATGTATCATCATCATCATCATCCGCATACATCCACACTTCATCGCTCATTTTATTTATTATTGTGAAAGTAATCTGTGACGTATGCATTATATTTGATGTTTTTTTTGTTATCGTGATTTAAGTGTTATTACTATTATATTAATTAAAGTAAATAGTATTACCGTTTCAATTAATATGTCGATTGTTAAACATATACTGAAACCGCTAGCCACTCTCACCGTGCGCCGAGGAGCGGGCGGGTCGCCTTGCATGACTAGCGTTATTCAGGGCGTTATTGGCGCGAGATGACCGTCACAACGTCGTTTGGTAGTGTCTACTGACGCGTGCCTGACGATTTATAACTATAACTTAACATAGCTTGTGCGTTAAACTTGTGCTTTGTGATTTAGTGCCTTACGTTGCGATATAGTTTTAATGGTATGTTAATAAAGTCATACAGAACTAAGATGTCATTTTTAAGCACGTCAGGTTTGGAAGGATACCCATATATTTGGCATTCGATGCTTTCTGCCTTACAGAAAGGAACTTGGCGTGACGATGTAATGATAATTTTAAATTAATGACTTTCTATGTAAATATATCAATATTTATTTAAATATAAAATCCGTTAGAGCTTCAATATTGATAGGCCGACCACATACAGTACGCAGGCCTATAGAGTTACAAAGCAAACAGACATTCCAATTGTACAAAAAAGCCAGACTATCCAATCGAGTGTACAAAACAAATAGTCATTCCGATTGAATGTACAAAACAAACACATATTCTAATTGAATGTACAAAACCAATAGACATTCCAATTTTATAAATATTGGCACGGTCGGGTGATGCACCATTAATCTTCGCCCTAGTGCTCATCATCAATTCACAGTTATTTCGAGGCGGCTGCGACAATGACAATTATATGCGTGAACTTCAATAAAGGGCAGCGCTACGAGCTGTAACAAATTAACTTTCC
>DWMG01002644.1:0-12927 GCA_018244855.1 Elbella merops
ATGAGAGGAGACCCGTATTCCAACAGTGGAATTGTAATGGGTTGATAAAAAAAAAATTATGTTACTATGTGTGGAAGAAGCACGTCAGGTCTGTAAGGTTATACATACCGGGCACTCCGTGCTCTCTACCTACATCGTAACGGACCTACCGTGATGTATATATAAATAGGAACAACTTGACATACTATGATATCAAGGGACGCAATCCTGTAGTAACCGAACTGTTAATAAACGTAACGTCCGTCTCGAAACACGTGAGCTAAGTCGATACGTACACGAGTATGATCAGGATTTTAGTACTAAGCCAGAACAATTACCCGTGCTAATCACACAAATATTGATCTTGGATCAGAATCGTATCCACAAACCGAGGTTCAGCAACCAGAATTACTAACCACTAAACCAATAAGCAATGTAGACAAACAGAAACATGGCTGTATATTTGTCTTGTAGACTGTGAATTCAGTTATATTTGTATCTATATTGCATGAAAATATTTAGTATCGTTATAGTTAAGAAACTTATAATGGAAGGATTAATTTTGCTTTTTGAAAAATAGATACAGAAAAGTCCCTGGATAATAAACAAATTAATTTATGTTTTCAACAACGAATATACCGCCATGTAAGCAACTGGTGGGTGTACTCGTATAATAGAGTTATAAAAAGTGTTACATTCTTGTATATGTGGCTGGATGCGACGGGCTGAAGACAGGGCGCGATCGCGCTAATAAGTATAGGAGGCCGGTATCCAGAAATGGGCTGAGACAGGCTGATGATGGTATAAAAAAAATTGGAAAATTTGTACAAATTAGAAAACAATGATGGCTAATAAAGTATATAAATCCCTTCAATTATAACTATTTACTCCCTATTATGTAAATAAATATATTGTATGATAGATTAAAATGGTAACGTTTACGGGTAACGGGAAGAATAAAATTAAATAATAATGGCAAATTTCGTTCAAGCGAAAGTAAATTATATAAATATAGCGAAGTTGAGAAATATTCAAATCTTTGTTAATATCAAATACATATTTTACTAAAACGGTATCTATTAAAACGGTTTTAGTATCTAGGAAATACTATGCGCGTATAAAAGGAAATTTAACAAAATATAGAAAATTGGATTGAAGAAAATTGTAGCAATTACTTTTTCAGTAATTTCAATGCAAAGATACAATAGATTTTAAATGTTTGGCATAAAGTACCCTAACGAGAAAAATCCAGTTAAATTTGTTCCCATGTAGCAGATTTAAATGAAGTTCTTAATACGTCTTCAACGATGTTGCCGTCTATTTTATCGAAATAATAACAGAGTAGATTAGAGGCAGCCCTAACCTAACGAGGCATATTTATAAGCTGTTCGCGTCAGGGACGTGAGCAAATAAATAAACGTAGAACTCGCGATCTGCCGCGTACTTACCTCTTTACACGAGGGTTGACTACAACTAGCGGGATCAGAATGATCGCGTGGATTTCGTGTCGAATTTAAATGGATCTCATAAACCTATATTTTTGTTATTTATACATTTTATCGATTGTCATGCTGGTATATTGGTGGCAAATGCGAGTGCTAAGTAAAAGGTCCTAGATTTGGATTCTCCAACTTTTCTAGTAATTTTATATCCCAGTAGTAGCATGGAGTCTAGATTTTTTGCTTGGTGTGTGTCAATATATTCGCACAAGCAATAATATTGGGAGTACCTACTATATTAATCTACCTACCCCTTCAGGAATACAAGAGGTAATGTAATAATATATATTTTATTATTATATCTTCACGCCATTTCATTTACAGGATAACTAAAGAGCCCCGATTTGTAATATAGCTACCCTTATAGACCTGACCTGCTTCTTCTACAATATATTTGTACTTACATATAAACGTTCACTGATTGTTATACCACGTTGAATGTCACAATATTAAAAACATCCACTGACTTCCTTATGTCAATTAACACAAGGTCACAATAGCTCGTGTCATGTGTAATTAAATCTCAAACAGAATGGAAGTCAAATCTAAGTGTAGTCACATTGTATTTGACTGCCCTTGAACGCTATATTAGAACCTCTTGTTTTTTTAATCAACATCTAAAACAACGTCATAAAAGACGCAGATAGCGTACTTATTTATTAAACATTATTCGAGAATGTTCCAACAATGTTATAAATATTAGTGCTTGTATAATTACTACATTAATAGAAAAACTATCACCATCATTTATCATCTTCATCTTCAACATCGTTATATTTATTGTCATCAACATCATCAACCCCTTTATCGGTCTGCTTTTAAACACGGGTCTCTTTTCAGGAATAACCTGACTATACTACTTAGATATTGTAATAAACTAATAATATCGAGTTATAAAATCGATGAGACCACTAAACATAAGACATACATATTTAAAATTGTAATAATATCATAATTACACATTATAATCGGAAAGAATCCAATAAAACACATACACGCTAGACACTGGTAAATACAAGTGGTAATATTACAGGTATAATATTACAATATAGTGTAATATTATAATATTGTAATATTATAATAAGCGTCGTAATGCAGCTGTAATAACACAGTAAATATGTTTGTTCACAGCACATTCCGAGGTATTATATTAAATAGCTCGAAGAAATTAACGGGACAAAAGAGAACTGATAGAAAATTAAATAACGATAATTTTTTTGTAATCCAAACTTCTAACATTATGATTACGAAAACGCCCGAGCTTAGGCCCGTTCCCAATTAAGTCTCACCAAGTACCACGTATAACGAATCGCAGTATATCATGGACGCTTTATAAATATCCTTCAGTTAAACTTTAACCTCGCTTCAGGCGGAATGGAACGCAACGAGGAATTCAATAACATTTTGATTGTTACACAGATTGCTCACTACTGAGGGTGACTGTGTTCTTGAGTATCAAATACAGGACATAGGATCGTAAGTCACCTAAGCCTCACACACTCGTACATTTTGAGACTCACTGTTATTTTCTTAATCTTCTTTAACTGTTATCCGGATTTAATATTGCAAAGTATATTTAACATCACCACCACCATCATGATTATCAATTATTTTAGCGTAATACTGTTAGACATGAATTCTCTCTCGTAATGTGAAGGAATAAGTCCATAATCGGTCAAGCTAGCCTAATGCGGATTGGCAAATTTTACACATATTTGTATTATTAATTTACTTATAAGTAATTTTAAGTTGTTTAATGCTATTTATCTGATTTTAGCCTTAATAGAAAGTTAATAATGATCAAAAAATCGTCTTGAAATATGTATGTACATGTCATAAGATTAAATTAAAAAATAACGCCTATATTATCCCTTGTTTCTCGGGGGCCCATGGCACGGTATCGGGAACTATCCATTTATCTAACTAGAGACCGTCACTAGTTCTGCCCGCTGGGGATAAACACATCAATATTTTATAACTAATAACTGTTATTTATAGTTTGTGTGATATAAAAAAAAGTTATAATGTAAGGAATTCTATTAGCATTACGACCACAAGACGTTGACCAAAAACGATGCATAAGGTTTGTAAAATTACTTATTAATAAGAAAGATACATATATCAAGTAACTTTCGACGTACATACGAGTACGTATATCAACTACAATAAATAAAGAAATCATAGGGACATTATATTATTAAGATAGGGTAAGGAGTTCTGACATGCGAACACATCGCAAACAATCTGCATATTTAAACAATATTGCAAATATTGGTTATATGACCGCTAGAGGCTGATTGTGTTTCGTAGCAAAAGTTAACCAACATGTTCCGGTATTAACGATTAGCGTTAACACAACCAACATACATAGTTCATAAGCGAAGATTGATTCAATATTTATGATGTAATCGAGCAGTAAGGTTGCGTAGGTCGATTTTAGCGTAAAACGATGGAATAAAATTTGTATTAGAGATTACAAAAATGAAAAGGTAGGGGAGATAGAACGATTCGCTGAAGCACCCCCGCGCCTAATTTGATGTATTAGACAAGGGAATCTTAATCATGTTTGCGTAAACCTTTGATCTAAATAACCAGATCAGATTAAAATGGGAATTGAATTTTTTTGTGCATTAACGGGTTCTAAAATTATTCTCCCTATCAGATAGAATATCAGCGAAACGCTAACGCTATTAAATAACAAAACGCCAGCTAAATCATTACTAAGGCATTTGTCAAGTGATAAAACCATTACCTATGTGTGTCAGCAAATTATATTGTTATAGAATATAAAATTGAAAGTACAGGTAATATAGAAACCGCGATACATTAATATAAAAGGACAGTATAAACAAATGAAGCGACATCGGATATTTCATATCTCAGCCGAGTTTAATATTTATCAAGAGCAGTCCATCCAGCACGCTTCCTCGAGCCGATACGATATGACCAATCGCGGAGGAATCGCTTACTTACAGCAGATAATTGTAATTTATGGCGTGTCCTACGAACCAGACTCGATCCAGATGGACGCTAGATAGGACGTCTACTTAGTTAAGATCTTTTATGTGTGCTATGCTATTTATAGTAAGATTATTGCTGTAACATTACGCCTGTATTTTCCGGACGGGTAGCCAGAAAAGTGTAATACTGCCACTTTTCATTACTTACATTATATTTCCCATGGAATAGGATAAGCGTATTGAAATGTTTACTACAGGATTATAAACTCTGTACTGCCTTAATTCTGTGTGACTTCTAGCTCATAATAATTATTTATTCCAAGTAATAATTATTCAATTATCAAAAAAATATTGGACATCTTAAAGCAATTATATTTTTACATAGACACATTTAAAACTAAATGTTATTATTTTGCACATTCATGTTTCTTCATATTATATTGCTAATAAATGGTATTATTCTTAATATAAAACTTCATCATAATATAGTGTGATTTTTAATTACTAATTCACGGTTTAGCGAGTTATATTTAATCCTAAAACAGATTTTGTACAGAGATGCGCGCCAGGATCTGAACCCCGTCCCGGCATGAATTTCAAACCACTAGAATACCACAGCTCTTATTGGTAAAATAAATAATTACAGTTTTATTGATACGATAACAATGTTATACACAGAGTTATTACAAGTTATTATGGAATCAAACAATTAATTATGGAGTCATATTCTTTTATAGCTTGACTTATTAATGACAGGACAATTAAAACATAATTAAAGTTTATATTAGTAATAAATACACATATGTGTTTAAAGTTTCACGTTAAACGATAACATGCTGAATGATCGACTCCTGTCATATGGAACTATGTTAGAATACTGAATATTAGTTGAATCAGTAAAGCAAGGGTATGGAGTGGCCGATTGCTGTATGGGGCTGCCTACCGAGGCACAGCTACTTGCCCTCGCCGCCGGACAACGAGCAAAAGAGTACGCGGTGCTAGAAACCGTGATCTACGATTCTCTATCCGCATGTACAGCATAGGGATTAGGAATAAAAAGCCCTCAGACCTATGCCTAGCAGTGGACTTAGACAGGCTGATGTGTGTTGTAGAGGGGCAGTCTGTGGTACAATGCCTGATAGATATAGAAGAAAGGCGCCAGGTCTGTAAGAATGAAATGATGATATGATAATAGATTACATAAAAATCAGAATAAAGCATTGAAGTAACCGCAGTCCTGCTGGTATGAGCACGTACGAGGCCAACCGACGCCAACGTCAGATGATTCCCGCGGAGATAATAGAAGGCAAATATTTGTCCGAGCTGCCGCCGGTGACACTTCGGAGGGCAAGTTATTTCATTTCCTATCCGATGTTTGCATAGCCCGCGTGCTCTTTGCTTTATTATAGTCCTATAATCGGACGCTAAGTGTGTTATACCTTCATACCAGGGGTGTTGCGGATATTCGCATCCGCATCCGCAAATACGGAGCATCCGCATTAATTTCAACATCCGCATCAGCAAGCACATCAACTCATGCGAAGTTTTTGCGTATGCGGATATGAAGAAAGTAGGCGGGGCGAGAATGGCACGTGTCCGCTAATTGACCAACAGGAAAGCGCAGTCTTGTGATTGTGACAAGTTCCCACAGGTTTTGTCAGTTATGTTTTAGTTACAAGTATCGTATAGTTAGTTGTTTATGTGGTTAATGAATATGTCAATATTTAGTGAAAAAGTGAACAAAAATTTCGCCACCAACAAAAACAGTATCTGAACTTCTTGTATACTAGACAAAAGTGATCCGGAGAAGTCTGAGTGTTAAACAAAAACAGTATCTGAACATATTGTATACTAGACAAAAATGATCCGGAGAAGTCTGAGTGTAAAATATGTACAGTATAGCGTTATAGCATTAAGTTAGCCCCGCTTCAGTTAGCCCAGCTTAAGTTAGCCTAGCTTAAGTTAGTTCAGCTTAAATTAGCCTAGCTTAAGTTAGCCCAGCTTAGTTTAGCTCGGCTCGGCTCGGCTCGGCCCGGCCCGGTTCGGTTTTTACTTTTTTAAGTTGTCTCAGAGCCAACACGATCTCGTCTTGACTGACATCAGGCAGATCGTCACTGGGGTGGCCCGTCAGGGTCACGGATTATGGTTATGTAAATTTGTTAATGGATGGTAGAGTATTAATGTACTTAGTTTGGTGTAATGTACTTGTCCGACACGATGAAGTCGATCTATTTCCTTGTCACAGCGTCGGAGCTTCGTCATATCCACTTGCTCTGGGGCTTTTTTTAAAAAACGAGTTCATTAAGAAAAGCTCCTCCTTGTCTAGGAAGTCGACTAGCATTTGCCCCTGTGATTCCTGGATCAATAACTATGTCGCCAATCTGAATTCTCACTTTGGTGTTAAAGTCCCTCATAACAGTGTTGAAGAGGGCTTTGGTGGTGTTGTGTAAGCCTTGGATATGCCTTCAAACATATCCTCAACTTCTTCGTCTGAGTGTGTCGACGTCGGTGCGTAGACCTAACCTTTATGCTATACCGCTTAGACAGCCCAAGTGTCAGGTACGCTACCCTGGTCGACACACTCGAGATTTCTTCAACATTATTAGAGAGGGCCCTATTGACGAGAAACCTTATGCCGCCCTGGGATGTTTGATCACCTTCGCGGTGGTACAAAAGATGGCCCGAAATATAATTTATGAGGATATATTTTTTTTACTGATTTCGTGTGCAATGCAATGAACTGTACGGAACTGTACTGAACTGAACTTGAGAAACTGATTTCGTTTTGTTTTCAAAATATAATTAAATAAAACATAATAAAATAAATCGATTTTCATGTTGTATGCACTTAAACTTGGAATATCTTAAACGAATCCCAAAATCCGCATCCGCGTCCGCGGATATGAGCCTCTAAAAATCCGCATCCGCTTGCGCGGATGTCAAAGTTTTGACATCCGTAACATCCCTAATTTCTACATAACTTATTAATTAGATGTTGCCTATAAGAATTTATCATTTCATCGTCCAGCCATTCTACCATCTACGTGTGTGAATCGTCTCTGGTTTATATGACAATATTCTATTGTAATATTCACCAAAGATACTCCATCATTGTCAATGGTGTTGAATGGTGTCGAGCTTGAGCTTATGCGACGTAATGAGGTTCTTGTTTAAGGCCATGATTATGAAAATCGAATGCGAAGGTGAGTGATGATGGCCCTTTCAAACCGTATTATTCATTATTATTCGCACAATGAATCGATATTGATCTCGCGATGCGATTCGCGGCCACTATCGAACATTGGATCGCGGACACACCCTTCGAACTTTTTTACATAAGGTGCTCAGTATTTATGATACGCATCGTGTAATTCTCTTTTTGTCGACTTCAAACATTTTAATCATATCTGATTTCCGAACACACTCCTTCTATTATGGTGCCATACATTAATAGTGTCCTCGTAAAGCCAAAATGCTTGCCCTCAGATCAAGCGAGATCTTTGGATTATCCGAAAGGTTATCAAAAAGGCAACAGTTTCTTTATCAGCGAATTAAAAGAATATTATTATTATTAATTCTAACTTGGAACATGACACTCCATTTATCAAGAGTTTGTCTTTACTGTATATAAGACAAATGGCTGCAAAATATAAATATCTTATGCATAATAGCATCCGCAATGGTGCCTTCACACTGTTGCGTAAGGCTTCCTACTTTCACCAATTCCGCTGTTGTTATTATTTCTATGCACATACATCAAATGCCTTACGTGATTAACATAATATACAAATGAGAAGATAAATAATATTTAAAAAAAACTAACTGCCTCGTTGGTCGAGTGGTTGCAAGCGTAACTAACGATCGGGAGGTTCTTGGTTCAAATCCCGGGTAGGGTACAATTGAATTTTCCTTTTTTAGAATTTCTAGTAGTGACTAGGGGTCTGAATCCGTGCCCGAAGTATGGCAATAAACTCACCATCTACTCCATGAAACGTAAACTAACTGGTGAAACGTCGGAGTGTACTACACTCCTCTGCCTACCCCTTCGGAAATTATAGGCGGGATGTTGCCTAAAAAAAACATAGGGAAAATGGCACTATACCTCGTGATCTGGGCCCTGGATAAATTAAAAAATGTATTCAGGGTGCCAAGCTTACGTACTAAATATATACATAATTAAGTAACAAGCAGATATAAAATAAATCGCGCTTACAAAAGAACCACTACCAACAGAAATGAAAAGCTTAAAAAATTAGCATTTGTGCAAGCGTGCAACGGTGCAAAGAATAAAACAAAACCAAACCATTCTACTATGCGAATAGGGCTGGCATTATTGTATGAAATACTATAATCCATATGAAAACCATAAAATGTGAATTAAATAAAAGCTTAATAAAAAGCTGTTCTTGGACGGAAGTTCCCAACCAGGTTTAACATAATAGCTTTAAACAAATATAATATGTACTAAGTATTTATGTATACATTACATTTTACAATGGTTCACATATTTTACATACAATACCTACATAACACATACGCAATATATTTTTCGTAAATTAATAACTAAAATTCCTATAACGTTTTAAAGCCCATAAGTGTGGTAGCCCTGCTGATACGAGTAGGTAGTACTGAATGCATCTTAGAGCAATCGATGCAATCCATACAGTTTATACGCTCCATTTAAAATGCGGTGTTATAACACAAAAAGAAAACAAAAGATATGGCCCATATCGAAGCACTTAAGAAGGTTTTGTTGGCTCAATCTGATATCATAATATGCCATCTCCCTACAGCATTCTTATAAATCGAATAAGATACTTGCCTTGTTTGGCTCGTAAAAAAAGGCGAAGACTTTTACGCGGATATATTTTAATCTTCTGCTGATCAATATTTTTTATTACAAGTATTATTGAATATCATATTTTTAACCATTGCAAACAGAATCTTACCCTTAATTCTAAATAAGAATTATAAACACTGAAACCGTCTGTGCTGTTATTGCAAAACATAAATCAAAACGTCAATTAAATATTGTTTATGACTTAAACTGATGAAATATTGTATTTTTTAAATGGTACTTAATGATATATACCAACGTGAATAAAACAATTAAATAACATAATAAAATCCTAAATAATCCAACTCATAAGCGAGATAAAATAAATATTTTTAACAGCTTCGTAAGTCTAAATGATATTACTTGCGTTTGTTCGACTGATGGCTGGCTATTAAAAATAAAGTGAAGAAGCATAGCGATAGTGCAAGTTCCAAGCACATACCCTCAGCGCTGAATGTAACTAGTTTTTGCATCTTGCCTTGTCGTGTGTGTTGTTATTGTGTGAGACTTGTGTGCCCAATGCGGCAATTAAACACTTTATTTTAATAAACTCTCTACTTATATTAAGACAAACGTTTTTTATCCACTGGCGATATTATTATCTCATTTGTATATTTCCATTACTTGACATTGTTCAATGCAAAAAAATATAGTATCAATTAAATATATTTATAAATTTTAGCATATAGACTTCCACTCTGTAATGAAAAAGTTTTACTGTTAAAAATAAATTAAAACATTTAACATGAAGCAGTGTACAGAATTACACTAGCAAAACTTGATGCTGTTTTTAAAATATGCTTTAAATCGTTCATAGAACTTCAAGGTATCCCCTACATCCGAAAAACTCAATTGAATGCCGCCAGAGGTGATATGGAAATGTAATGCGTCGAGATAATGATCGCGTCGTAATAAGGTCTTTGCCTTCCGGAAGCTAAAAGAGGATGGGGAAGACCCCTATCTACCCGGTGAAGCAGTATGACCCAAGTTATAATTAAAAGTAGTTTACCAGACTCGAGAAACCAAGGCAGAATGCCCTCGCGCCAATAAATCAGGAGAGCCGACCCCAAATAACATGGGAATGTAGATAGAATAAGAAGATGATTTCGATTTTCGACATCATTATCACTTCTCCTGCTCTGACAAATTCATTCCGAGAAAATAGTATTTACGCTATGAAAAGAAAGATGGAGAAATATGAAGATAGGTGTAAAATGAGCTATACCTACATGTCCTTCCACACAGTTCTACTTATCTCCATATTAAATTTCATTACAAACAGTTCAGTGGTTTAACCATGAAAGCGTATCAGGAACAAAGTTACTTTTATATTTATGGATTATCTATGGATGTGTGAACGGTGCACATTATATGAATTCTTATCTACAAAGGAATTGCGCCATAAGCAACGGCCATTCAAAATGCTTATTTGAAAAACAGATTTAAATCCTATCAACGCGTCATCGTAGAAATGAAAGGAATATTCTTCAACAGCGTCAAGTAACAATGAAGTATTGGCTAGTGAGTAACAATTATCAGAGCTTTCCATGGCAATAGATTAGACTTGGAATTAAAATACTTTCTCGTATAACAAAAGGGTTTGAAATATATTGTTATGTTAGACTAGCACAGTAAGGCGTACGTAGCTAGTTAGGGGAACTTTAAACTTTTGATTTCTTAGTGAAAAGAACTGTCATTAAAATTATATATAAATACAGAAAAATTAAAAATTATATATAAATACAAAAAAATAGAAAATTATCCTCTTTGTCATTTACTACTAAATTATCACTGCTTACGTTTCTTTTCATTTTTTAATATTTACCTATACTTCATCGGTACTAACCTCCCATTCCATAATGAATCGTGGGAGTGTATTACATTCGCATACCTACCCCTTCGATAAAATTCAGGCGTGATGACATATTACTGCAGTCGTAGTATATTACATTACGAATTACATGTATATAAAGTGTTCCACCTTAGTAGAGCAATCGTTTATCGTTCAAGTGCTTGCAAATGTGCAAGTGCGCAATACAAAGACAGCCTATGCTACCACAGATTATATTATCGCAGATCCAATCTGACGGCTGGAAGACGCCAGAGGGGCTGAATAAAAGAATATGCGTCGTCATTTCGGTTAGAATCAGTTATCAGATGCAGTGAGGTAATTATGAACTGGGCTCGGATAAAAGAAATGCTCGCCGAGTTTTGATAGCTGGCCGCCGATATTATTGTCGCTTTTTGTTCTACATATTATTAAAATGTGTTCTAAATGTGTTTTAGTGAAATCATTTGATATATTAGAAATTCGACGCGTCCCACGGTTTTGTTGTAGTCTGATCAGTTCCAAAGGTTGATGAGGAGAGTGGCGTGATGACACAATATTATCTCTATCATTTACATGTTTCTTTATAAAGAAACTGTTTAATTTTAACAAATATTACTTATTTTATTTTACGTAACTTTATGCTATGAGACAAATATTATGAAACATATTCGTAACGTGAACATATTCATCGTATTCGTAAATATATATAAGTATAGGTATAATTAGATATATTGTACATGTATTGTAAGTATATTGATAAATATATTATAAATTGATATTGATGCATAATATATTGCTGGCGGCTTTGTTGTTCCACTTACTCTCACCATTACCCTGGGTTGACTGCTAGAAAATGCCATTAGGTATTAAGTCCGCCCTTTGTAGCCTAGGTATAGGTAAGCAATAAAGATTAAATAAATAAATAAACATCTATTCTATTTTTAGGTTTTATAATATCTCCCTTCATCATCATCATTGTCATAAGCCCTTTGTCGCGTCACACTTATACACAGGTTTTCTCTCATGACTTTTAAGGCATACTCCGCCAAGCTCGGCAAGTGCGGGTTGACAAACCGGTTTTAATACATGTAATTGTATGTATTATGGAATATACATTCCCGCTCATCCAGCATTTCCTATGTCTAGGGGCGATTTGTAAACTCAACGAACAGCCACAAACAAGACGCACTCGTTAAAGAAGCGAGTTAGGGTCGACACAGACGGAGGTATAACACATATATTGCAAGGAATGTTATGATATATTACAATATATTTTCTATAGTAATATATAGATATAGGAGGTCATATCTTGGTATAGCAAGACATATTATTACGAAGATAATGACCGCCAGCATATATTATAGTACTAGCTATGCCTGCGACTTCGTTCGCATGGGAGTCAAAACTTTATCAAAAATTAAAGTAGCCTAAGCTACTCCCTGTTACGTCAGTTATCTGTCAGTGAAAGTCCCGTCAAGATCGGTCCAGCCGTTCCAGAAATTCGTCGAAACAAACACACAGACAGACAAAAATAATAAAAAATGTTATTTTGGTTTAAGTACCATCTATACATACATACGCATTTAATAAAAACGGTTATTTTAATATTACAAACTGCACTCCAATTTAATTTGTTTGTATAGATAGCTACATTGTTCGACTACCGTGTGTTAGATTTAAAAAAATAATCGACTTATAATTCCACTGTTGAAATATCATCATCATCAGCCACCATATAGGTTTATGATTGTTCTGTTGAAATTTTTGTCTTTCTATATTATTATTGTTTATGTACTTAAGTAATTAGTGTAATTGGTGTAT
>DWMG01002645.1:0-12927 GCA_018244855.1 Elbella merops
GTGCAGGTTTCCTCACGATGTTTTCCTTCACCGTTAGCAAGTGATATTTAAATTTAAAACGCACTTTTGTAAAGAGGAGCGCACCATGGGTTTGAACCCGGCACCCCCGGAGTGAGGGGCTGAATTCTTAACCACTAGGCTATCACGATACCACTATACCACTAGGCTATCAATGTTGTATATTTCCACAGATCACCAGTTATGTTACACGTCCCAACATGAAATTGGGATTAAGTCTATCGCCACACACCAAACGAAAACTCAATAAATAAAAATCAAAGTAGCTTACGTGAATATGAACCGGTAGAGAAATATTCTCAAATACCATCTAGAAAGGAATATTCTCAAACAGCACTCATAGAGGAATAATCTAAAAGTCGTTCGATAACTAACACCTACGTGATGTCAGCACATTTGGCGGCGCGATCGCGGTGTGATACCGACGACGACGGATCGATCGTATCGGCGTGACGATGCGATATCTGTAATTTGAACAGTCCATGAACTGTCCAGTTCACGAAGAAAGGGAATGCTGTTTTATATCGGACGTGTCGTTATTTGCTTTATTTTTCGAGGGATACATTCCGTATCGACGATCGTAGAAATGGAAAGTGTGGTGTAATGTATAGATCCAGTCACTGTGTCTGCCACGAATGGACGTTTTGGGTTATTGTATTTGTTTCGCGTTAAAAAGTAAATTATTTTGAGATTATAAGATTGCAAGCTGTCTGCCATCACGGACTTGGTCAGTATGGTAGACTATGGTGTTAAGCATTCTCATTCTGAAAGGAGACTCGGGTCCAACAGTAGAAAATTGAAAATGTATATATTATAAATTTAAAATTAGAAATCACTGGTGATCACTAAATGTTTTATGCTACACAAATAACAGTTTAACATGTCATATCTTATGAGAATCAGATATTGATTGTCCTTAACGCTGTTAATTTTTTTCAACTAATCTCAAAAGTTGCTTTTCTTATAAAATAGAGTATGTGTAATTTTAGATTTTTTTTTTGTATAAGACCCGTGTTTAAAAAAATCGCACACAAATGTCACTGTCACTGTCACTGTCAATATGTCAATGATTTTTATGTACCTACGTCATAGATAGGTAACTAGTCTTAAAGTGCTAAAACTTGATGATTATCATACTTTTATGTAGTTACCAGATAGTTGTTACCTTAATAATGTGCTTGTCGAAGATATGACGACTCACGCCGCCGATAGCCGCGTTCTGTTTCACGATCCCATCGTTTTGTTTTTTCTGACAGAGAATGTCATGTTACTTGAGAAGAATTTAAAGAATGTTTCCAATAGTTTGGTACGTTATGAACTTATTGATTTTGGTAATAATAATTATGAATATTTTATAATAAGAATTAGCAAAGGTCACAAGAAATATAGTAATAAGTGTACGAGTATGAGAAAAGATATACCGGATTTACTGGCAGAAGTATGTGACAGTTATTAACACATATCTTTAGGTTTTTTTATTACCGCTTCTTATGTAAATATTTAATAAATCTTATCTAATTCTCCTTTACAAATATTGAAACAAAATCCATAGAAATATGCAATGACGAAATAAACTGTGCCATTAATTATTTCTTTAGGTGGGTGGCCGCTTCGAACTCAAATAAGCCACAATTTACATATTTCTGCATATGAGCAAAACATGAAATAAGTTTCCTCGATAAGGCACTGTAATAATCTTTATATTGGTAGTATCCTTTAAAACTATGCTAAAAATAATTAATGCTAATATTTGCTCGTATATAGTTCGATAAATCATCGTGATAGGTATTTTAACCCTGGGCCCGAACTATTCCCGTTTTAAATCAACGTGACAGGTAAGCAAACAGAACAAAACGCTCTTCTTCTAGGAATCTCACAAGTCCTTGCCCATAAATCACTAGTCTCCTGACAAATGGATTCCACGGATTTTTTTTTTCCGCCACTCATTTATTAATAGGCCAGGGAATGTTTCGGAAAACCAATAAAATGTGCCCCGTCATATACCTGTCCACTGGCAGACAGCGTGGCTTTGTTCCTTCGCGTTTTTTTTTTAATTTTGTACCCGCCTTATACCCAGCGTTCTTGCGCTGCGTATACATTCATTTTTTGTTTCTCAATTTAGTTGACGTGATATGTAATTTTAGTCATTTATCTATTGCGTTAATTGCATAGCTGTAGATGATTCTTATTTAAACCAATTTGTTAGGGCCTTTTTACATTGTAAGGCAAGGACTTGGTTCTATCAGATTACCTACATGTTAGTTTACAGCGGATTTTCAAATATGCATTCTTAATAATCATTCATATTTAGATCCCTTCGGCAAATTTAGTATCCAACAAACTTACTCGTATTATTAAATAATGTTCTTCAACAGCACTATAAATATTCATGTTCCCACTTGCGACACTGCTATATCTGTAGTGTCCAAATTTGCGCGTTGGCAACATCGAAATACATAATGTATAACACTGTGAAACATTACACGTACCTGTGAATTTATCAATGAGTCAACATGACACGATTCATGATTAGTGTCATTTAAATGTAACGAATGGTTTCGGAGAGATCGAGCTCAGAGCAAAATGGACTGTTAACTTTTCGAAATAGGTGCTATAATAAATAGTTTTTAGTAAATATTACGTCCGCATGCGTTCGATGCACCTGAACATGTTTCGCGACTAACCTATTTTTGTGAATGGACATTTTTTTGTCTCGCCGCTCCGTGTCCGCGCATACAAAAGGCCCTTGGGATTTTGCGCGTGTGAAAGAGCCATTCTCCCAGTCCTCAAGGAATGGACCAAAAATAATTGTCATTTCCTGCGGCGAACGAGTATTGTTATACGAATTGCATGAATAAACCACTTGTTCTATTGCCGCATGGCGGCATCTAGCGGCGACGATGACAATAATTTAAACAAAAACGTCTGATAATTAATAATCACGTTGTTACAATCTCATCAATGTTACATTCGGTAGCAGAACCAGAAAGTGAGCAAAGAATAAAATCCATATGCAAATGGAAAAACGCATATCTACGGGGCCGTCCGCTAAGTGTTAAGATAGTTCTAGAACATTACACCATTGTCAACAGCATATAGAATGATATACATTGTTATATTATGACCAAGCCAGGTCCCTTACAAGGTAGCTAGAGAAGCACAAGGGCCTAATCTCTTTATCAGACTTGACGTGCTTCTTCTACAATCCTCATTCTCTTCATACACGCACGGCGATTACGTTCAATCGTTTATTCGCTCGAGGACAACTGTTTAAGACGATACTCTTTTTGAATTTTACAGAACGAGAATTATGTCATGTGAAGAAATTCGTGATTTTTTCTCTGCACTTTCACAGCCATTACGACAAACATCAACGCGTTCGGGTTAAATGCAATTTCTTTTTGGTCGAGTTGTTGCAAAGTGCTACTGCGGATCGAGAGATCCTGGAATCGAATCCTAGGTCGGATAATATTGGATTTCTTAACTTAGATTTTCTAGTAGAAATTTCTAGTAGTCCGGAGCTGTACACGGTGTATGGCAATAGGCTCACCAATATTCTATAGGACGTAAAACGTAACTGAAGACACGTAAGAGTGTACTACAGACTTCTGCCTACCCTTTCGGGGATTACAGGCGCGAATTTAATTTTTTTTTGCAATTGCTAATCTTATTTCTTTATACTTTTCCAATAAATATTATATCTCAAATTTCTAATAGTCAGATCTTACTGTATGTGTAGTAGTGTGGTATACAGCAGTGAACATTGCCATTTGAATAATAATAACAGAATTATGTTTGAGCTACAGCTACATATGTACACCTTCACTTAGTATACAACGATCAGACGTACAAATTGAAAGCGAGAGAATTTGTTGATACAAAACACAAACATATCGGAATATTGAAACCGACACTCGCTTATGACAAGCAATGTTCCTTGCCAACCGCGACAAACGGAGAGCTATTTACGGGAGTAATCACGGAGGAAATGACAAGTTTTGGGTCACCAGACGTTGAATGTGAATGCAGTTGGGGCACAACAGTTCGTTCAAAAACCAATCTTAAAAATATACAACATAAAGGTAATGGATAATTTGATAGAGGGCATTTACATGTGTGTTGGTTAGCAAGATGTAGAGGGTAAGTTTCATGGGGTAAGTTGGAACGTGGGAGGTCAGCTAATGGCTGGAGGTGACAGGTAACACGAGACGTGGCAAAGTGCATCGTAGATGACTTTCTCGTTTCCTTGACGGAGGTTAATTGTGTAAAGTGAGGAGGTAGATTTTGTTTCGTGAAGTGCGATTATTTTGAGTTGCTGAGTTTTAGGTAGTTCTCTTAAGGATAAATAATAAAAAAAAATTGCAGTCAATTGTTTATTAGCGGTTATTTTTAATTTGCAGTATAATATTAAGGTAACATTTTGGTTCCTTTTTGAATATATATTGAATATTTCGAAGGCATGACAAGAATAGGGTTATCACTAGGTATTATCAAAGGTGAACATTTAATTACATATTTATTTACGAGGAAATAAAATTGCTATTATTGCAAAAAACGGTCAAATATAATGAAATAATGAACATGGATGTCAACAATTACAAAGACTTACGTTAGCCGGTTATTTAGAAGAAATCGTTTATTAGTGATAAGACCGCCACTTATACTGGCCTGTACCTGTTTGTTTTTTCAATATTTCTTTTGTATGGGGTGCAATAAAGTGTAAGTATAAGTGTAAGTAATATAGTAAGTGTGTGGGAAAAAACAGAACCATATCGTCAGAGATAGACACGAAAAGAGGTAGCGACAAGTCTTTCAAAATAAAAATACCTTTTTACATTTAATTAAAATCCTTTTCAGATGCAACGTTTTTCATCCCGTAACCCGAGTCTAGCCGGACACCTGTGTAATCCTTTAAACGCATATATAATATGGCGTTAATTCTGTTGATAAGGTGTGACATGTAGCGCCTTTGTAGCCAGGACCCGTTCTACGTCAATTAAGGACCACCCTTTGTCTACTGATGGGTCGTGACACACTTTTTAAGTAGGTGTCTGATATTTTAGAAAATCCGACTTAAAAAGTCAACTGTTTAGAATGGACACATGATTTAGTGTGATATGTTTTGTTGTTTAAATGATTTATTGTAACAAAACCGTCAATTGCCGCCCGTGCGACGGTGCATGGTTTTTGATAAAAAGGGCACGGAGATTTTTTGGAAAGAAAACAAAAGAAAGAGCAAATCGAACCAAAAAGTTATCAACATTGGAATTAGACGTCTGTTGTCTGGTATTAGATGATAAAAAAAAACTGTTTTTTTATTGATAAGACTTTTATTTTTTTAGTCCTTTTAATTCTTTTAACTTGTTTTAAATTAATTATGCTACTTATTTTATATGATCCACTGAATCTTTGTATCACATACAATTTCTACCTAACCATTAGTAAATAATTAAATGCTGTTTGATTGAGTATGACTTTTGACGTCTGAGTTAACATTATTGATACCAATAGACAAGTCCATTACATTGCGATCATACTTAAACTTAATGGTGGCTTATAATAGGGGTCAATACTAAAGAAACTTCCAACGACAGTAAAAACTTTTAATTCAACGAGAGTGCGAGCAAAACCGTATGCAGCGCTTTGTATTTTTAAAAACCATCAGCATACAGTACTGCAATAACATTAACTAAGGACATACTAATTGCATATAATAAAGATTTAGTGTTTGTATGTGTGTGTATGACAGATGTGACTGTCAATTCATATTTCATAAATATTTTTATATTATAGGGTGATGGAAATTTGCACAAAGCACCCCTAAAATAAAAGAGCCGGTGGGCGTCGCATCATATTATTAGTAATTGATTATGTTCCCTACCTCAATGTTTATTCTGTTCAATGCTTGACTTAAATCGTATTTACACTGATTTCAGTATTGTTATCTCGGACTGGGGGCTTGTTCGTGGCTTATGATTGTACGTTTTGTTTCGGTCACGGTAAAGAAATTATAAATGTACATTGTTAATCTATCTGTAAAACTAAGTACGTAGAATACCTATATGTGGTTAAGGAGTGATAAAAATGGCTCTTGATATATTTTTTAAGAGTCTCTTTTAAGATTTTGTCGAGATTTAAATAATGTATTAAAATATATATAGGTATACATATGATGAACAACAATGTGTACTCATAGATAATTACCAAAAGCTGAAAAATGGTGTAAAAATCAAATGAACGCAACACAGCGAGATGTCACACGAAAGCATCATAAAGGCAGGGAAAATTGTGCAGTAATGTATGTTTACAGTCACGCCATGTAGATATTGTTCACCGCGGAGTACTAAAGTTTTTACCGCCACGGTAAACGCATGTTTGATGTAAACATGCATTCATTGGCGGAGTAAGAATTTATATGAAAACGTTAAACATTTTCAGCTAACTGGGGAAATAATGGCAGAATCTTTCTTTGATGATAGCACCAAGTTACCGCAGTGCAGCAGAGAGATGTTTAAAAAGCAATTACATTTGCAACCTCAGCTTCTGGAGGGTCTGAATCGGTGTGTTATTTTTGTGTAGGATCAAAGTGATCGCGGCACGTCAGTGACGTCACTTCCGGCGAGATGGTGGCGATGGCGCGATTGTTTGATGTACGAGTGATGAAGTGTGTCACCTCTCCCCGTTTCCTGCTTGCTGCTTGTCAAGATACCGTCGCACAATTGTCTGTATTAGAAGCTTTTCAAATACGCTGTCCTTATGGGTAATATATATAGGTATAGTCGGGCCATCACGAAAAACGTACGTGAGTTAAGCCGGTACATATAGTAATATATTTGTTGCGTTGGAATACGCAACAAGTAAAAAAAAGTAAAAGTATCAATTAAAATCTACTAATAACAAAAGATTGGATCAGTTAAAAAAATCGATAACAACAATTGATTATTTACCTTTATCTTATCAGTAAAAAAAATGGCATGGATGTCCTATTCTAATAAGATAGGAAGCTGTGGCGTCATTATGTGAATTTATTATATGTTAGCCTAGCCAAACTTAACAATACCAAGAGGGAAAGTACCAGATATACACAAATATATAGTTTCTCCGAATTAAAATGGTAAACAGTTGTCAGTAATTGCGTAAATATAAGTGATGCTAAATATCATCATCATCGTCAGCCTCTGGATGTCCACTACCAGACATAGGTCTCCCCTAATTGGTGCCACTCCTTCCGGTCCTGGGTCTTCCGAATCCAGCACCTTCCCGTTGACTTAAATAAACAGCAAGGAATTATAGATATAGATACAATTATAGATACAAGATTTCTATATAATTTGTTTCAACAAATTGTCAATAATACTTCCCTATTCAGCGACATGTCGTCTTAGGTCTATATCTAGCAGTGGATGTAGACCTTAACATCATAAGCACGTTAGAGACCTGGCGTGATGTTACAATAATATGACTCTACCTAACTATGACACATACAATTATTATCTAACATCCAGTAGCTTTTTTCTCAGACAATTAAGCAATCATAACTTAATATTGCGAACGAAACAGCCAACTAGCAGATGGCCGCAATAACAGTGACACGGGTGTCATCAGGGCGGGCGGGCGGATTTAAATTCAATTTCATATCAATGGGAGCATATTGAGTTGTTATATAGAGAATAATCGCATTACCCAGTCCACTAGTGGAGATTACTTGCTTTTTAATAAAGCGCCGGTAGGGGGCGACGGGGGACATTTTTACACAAAGAGGATTACTTCGGGTGAGTTTATCTGCACCTTACAGCAGGGCTCAGGCTCCTAAATACTCTTTGCCGAATGCACACGAGTTTCACGGTGTGCCACGCCTTGGTGTTTGAAGTGAGGTGGAAACATCTTAGTGTAGCATATATTTTGGTATTTCTCATATTTTCTATGGAGCCTTGCATATTATGATTGTCGCGTAAAGGCGAACTTGATAGTTTTTAATTTTTTTGATTTTGTTCTAAATTCATCAACTTGCATGCTTTTAATTCATACTCACATAATCAGGTCTGTCATAATAATACATATGATTATTGTTAAGTTAAATAAGTTAAGTATTAAATTCTTAATTTAACTCTGTCATGTGTTCGAAGTTGAAAATGTGAGCGTAACACAAAATGTTAAGTATTACAATGTTCATTTACTCCGCCATAAGTTCAAAGTTGAAGATGTGAGGGTGACATAAAATGGTGAGTCGTAATGTCTCCGGATATTCCGTCCCCGGCGCGTCGGTTCCCAGCGCACGCGCAGCGCAACGAGATAATCGGCGCGGGCGCGCGCATTGTGGCCCTCGTTACACCCTCGTTATTCAATTCAGCGAAGCGTCTTGTTCCATCCCACGATCTAATTCTGTGATCGCTCTTGGAAGATGGTGACGCTGATGCTCCTTTAGGTCATCCATGTCGTTGACTTATTTATTACCGCAATCCATTTTTTATGTTATTTTTGCTGATTTTATTAAATTTGTTTGAGATGTTGGTATAATTGTATTTATACGCTCAACCTGGAAGTATTTCCTTATTTTATTATTTGTCGATTATATAAGTATACGTAGATTAGGTAACGTTGTAGTGAAATCTGAAGTATATTTTTAAGTAACTGTTCATTTTGTAAATGAATTAAGAATTCTCTAAATAAGAAATTAAAATTCACGTTTGGCTCGTCTCTTAACGATAGAGTTCATATACGAAAGATTCATTATGTGTTTGGTATTTGCTGTCATTTTGGATTTTTAGAAATAAGGCAAATAATAACTAAAGGAAATATACAAAAGTTTTGTAGGTATAGATATTTATTTATTTAAGTAGGATACACGGAAAAACATATATTAGATACAATTAGATATTTAGCCGGAGAATAGAATTAGCTCACTGCACAATAGTCTTACAGTTTCGCAAAGGACAATACTTTATCTTCATTCCTACATCCCAGCACAACCATTACATCGCATTCAGTGAAGAAGCGAAAAACTCAAAATAAATCGTAAGCAACAGCAACGCGTTTACAACTAATGAGGCCGCCAAATTGACATAAAATAAAAATATAAACAACATTAAACCCGCGGCGGTCCCATATGAATATCAATTTGTTTGCCTCCACGACAACGTCATTAAATTAGCGTCCAAATTGAATCACAACTGCGACAACCTTGCCGGTGCGACGTCCCGCGAAACTTTTCCTCCTATTAATTTACAAAACATCTCCTCGCTATCCATCACTCAAAAATCAATCTTCCCTCCTACCTTCAAGGCTCAAATTCCTCCACCCACGCCGTAAGTTTGTTCATTATTTTTACATGTCATTGTGCAAGTGACATGAGAGAAAGCGACTTAAATAGAAACTTTAAGACCGCGGATTAGGGTCGCTATTCGTATTAATGCACTGCGAGGGTGTATCTGGTGAAATTATGATGCAGTCTTTATTCGTGAGCCGTCGGGAGCGGTTGCAGTAATCACCGCGTATCTCCATCCAGGGGTGGGTCGTGAATAGAGCCCTAATGAACTGGATTTAGGAGTTTTTGTACCGGCGACTCGTCAGCTCGGAGGTGCAGCCGAGCAATTATGATGGACTAAACAAACGTGTCTCGACTTCTACATGCTCCTTTCAATTACTGAACCGTGAGCGTAACTATCGAGCAATTTTAGTCGGTAATTGCGTTCGTGTACGTACTAAGTACACACAGTTCGATACAGGTATTGCGGGTCTTAAGCCGGCGAGCGGTCAGTGATCGATCTGGAGTGCTCTGGCCAGATTGATGGGCGGTTCTAAGCCGTAACTGGAGCCTTCCATTATGTTGGGAATCGTGCCGTGTCGACCTCCTCGGAACATCCAATCGTTCTTAATCTTCTTAGTGCGGAGCGAGCGGAATTATTTGGTATCTAAGCACCTAATATGCTTTGATATCGTAATAAAAGGCTTCGCCAATTGTTGGGGACGTACTTCAATAGAGTATTATTATGAACCTATATTATTAGATAGTTAATGGTATCAGGCGTTACTTTGCACGAGTTCATTGTACTAATACGAATGAGTACAAATTAAGCTACTTTGCAGACTTTCTGTCGAGCCTTTGTATGGCTCTTACCCTTTCTTATAAAAGAGGACTGACTGGGATACCCGCCTAAATAACCAAATTTACCCTTAATACTGCGGCACCTGCATTCACTGGTGAAGCTAGGAGCACATCTAACCACGACACTCCAGTACCTACCTACAGATTAGCAACAGATGTCTGATATATCATTTCAATGACAACAATTCGTTGTGCAGCGTGATATGAGTAGGTACAACGCTAGTTTTTAAAACCTTTATACAATAGGCAGGTATAATAATAGTTGAAAATGAAAATAAATCTGACACGAATAGGAACAAGAACATCAAAAATAGAAATAAAGAAGCAGAGAATAATTATTCTTCGTACGGTGTCGTCGATCGGATAAATAATAAGTCTATTCTACCAATTTGGGTTGCCCCAACTCCACAGCTCGATCTAGTCGTATATCGGGATGTAGGTCATATTAAGTTTCACCAAACACGTTACTCGACTTTGAAACTGTTGGATATAAGTACGTGACATAGGCATTTATATGGCGCAGCTATACCACCTACCTACGTGTATGTGGAACACATGCATACTTACATACACACGGTTTCTAAACACCGCGCTCCCAAATGACTTTAGCGACTTGGCGACTTTCAGGCGAGTGTAGGCTTTGTGGCGATTGTTTTAGGGGGTCTATTCGAGTTTAGCGGTTAGTAGCGGCTGTAAAAGATGATTCTGTTCTTATTTATTTACGGCGGTGCGGCGAGCGAAGTGGAGCGAAAATGATATGAATGATAAATGACCCTCCGAACGCCCCCTCGCACCTCAACCCTCATTCACACGTGAACATACGGCGGTACTCGGTACCACGGACCCGAGTCGCTGCTGTTTGAGGATAATTGTATTTGTTGTTAAGAAAGCGTACCGAATTGGAAATTTAGAATCTCATATTAGGTACTCACATAGATTCTAAGAATGCCTATGAAGCATTCATTACGATGTTCGTATTCTCGCTTTAGGTTTTATTAAACACTGATATATATTAATTAAATAACGATTAGGTGGTTATTAGAACGATAAACCATTCATGGGCGTCATTTTTTACATAGGTTTTTATAACTGTTTACATAAATTAATATTAGAATACCTAAATTAGATCGATTTGGACGGAGAGATGCGATGCAAAAATGTGGTCTATTTGCAAGAAGCGGTCTATAAATGTCTATTTCACACGGCACTTAGTGAAGACAGTTTCAATTGACCTTCTCTGGATCGTAACTAAACGGTCTTCGCGATAGGTAATAGTAATAAAACGCCGGCGATCAATCTCAACGTCTAGCCGAAGTCATCGGAGCCAAACGGATTTTCTCAAGCCAATAGCCGTGCATCAACATGCGTGACGCGCCGCGCGATTGGCCAACTCTTTTTGTTTCATTTTGGAATCCTTTGTTTTTATTGGTTGACACTTAGCTAAGACAAAAGGGGGGCTCGCATGTGTGTGTGCGATGAACTGTGTTTGTGTGCGTTAAGGAGTTGGGTTTCCTGCACATAACGGCCCGGCGTGGGACGGGTCATGTCATGTGGGTAGAACGTGCTCGGGGTCTCAATTTTGATGTAGGTACGGCCGGCCCTCGTCCTGTATGTAGGATGGAGTGGACTGTTTATTTTTATTGAGTAGGATTGCGCACTTTACATTGAGTTTTGTGATGTATTTGTATGTGTGCACTGATGTATGTTGGAGTGTGGAGTGGGCAAAACATTTTTATTGTCCATGTTGTTAAAATACGAAAACTAAGATCAATGGTAGAAAATTAAAAAGTGTATCATACATTTATACATTTTTACACATTTTGTACATTTCAAATTAGGCATACATTTTATTAACGCAAGCAGTCTTACAATATTGTGTAGTAGGTATGAAGCATGATTAATTTACGAATTTTGAATGTTGTCGTGGTTGACGATCGAAGTCACAAAACTCGACTAAAAATGACACAAGTTCATCCACAGACGGCTTGGATGATTAATGATTTGGATTGTTCAATTAAACACCCGAGGGGTGGGCAGGTGGGTAGAAAGGGGTTGTCTACGTCTTTGCACTGTTACAGACAAAATGATTTAAAATGAAATTCAGCTGTGAACTGGTCAAATTAAATATTTGATGAATTTAAAATTATTTTAACAATGCGACCAAGAGGCTGGAATTAAGGCAGTGTTTGTTTGAAAACTAGACATCCTAATAACAATGCAGGTGAAGGTAACCATTTATGCAAATAGCAGGGAATCGAAATTTTTGTCACGATAAGTAGGTACCTACCTACTTGCATGCTTATTAATTTCAGTCGATTGAAAGTAGGTAGGTACATCATGTGGATGTTTAAACACTAAAATCAATCATATTAATCAATAAAAAACATTATCATTTAACATAACAATTAATAAGAATGCCCAATAAATATAATTGTATATATCCAGCGTCCACTTCTAACTCAACGTCTAATATCATCTTAAATGAACTACTTTAATAAGAATAGCGTAAAATGGTTTTTGTATCTACTTCTTGTAATGAGACGATTAGACGATATATACGATCGTACTTTGATTGTCACGTCGAAAATGCTTTACTTAAATTTAAAAATTTTCTTTACCTAAATTTCAGATCTATCTATATAAAAAACTTACTGCTTCCGTAATCAGTGATCGGTGAACGGTGTTTGATGCTTTTGGCCTACCCTGAAAGAGATCTGGTATGAAGTTATCATTATCATTATCATTATCATCATCATCATCATCATCATCATCATCATCATCATCATCATCATCATCATCATCAT
>DWMG01002646.1:0-12925 GCA_018244855.1 Elbella merops
TAACGATGTCATGTGTCAGTCAGACATTTGTTAGTCAAAAAAATTGTCATATAACAATGTACATACAGCAATTATACATGTTCAGTGCTGATAAAATTTAACATTAAGCAAAATAAATAGTAACATTTAATACAGATATTCAGAAAATATTATGTTAAACCAATACTTCCAATACAAATGAAGAATGAATAATTATTTCTACTATTACCCTAAACTAAACGCTTACTGTTTAGTTTAGTAAGGTTAATCGGATTTAAGATTCATTTGCGAGGATTACAGAATGTTGCCAGTTAGTTTATAAAGTATAATTTGTCATGAACTTTCGCTAAAGACATCGACCGACCGACAGAGGCCAACTCAGTAGCCGATTGTTAATGATTGCAAGTATAAAATAATATAATATAATATAAATATAAAATCATTTTAGTTGTATTTTATTAATAAATTGTGAAAATAGGGGTACACAGTTAGGCAAAGCAAAAGCCATATTTATGTAGAGCGACCTACGAGTGAATGAAAACCAACATAAAAGACGACGCCTGAATTTTTTTTTTTTTTTAATTATGTGATAGTATCGCATTTGGCCAGAATCCCACCTGATGGAACGCTAACTTACGTCCTAAAACAGACCACGTATACCTAGAATAAGTCTATTTACCGTTTTCTTATAGATTTCTAGGCAATTATATGTTACCTTTACCTAAGTATCCAAAAAGGACGAAAATATTAATTAGTGTATTTGGCATAAAGGACGAATGGTATGATTTGGAGAGAAAATGAAGTTTATGTATCTAGTCTTTGTAATATTTTATGTAGGGAGTAAGATGGTGAAAGAAATGCCTTCAAGATAAAAAAAATAATACAAATTTGTTGTGCAACTTAATTTCTTTATTATGTCCGCAACCCCCATTCATACATTATATAGCGCACATTGTTAAAATGTTGATAGAAATGTTGATTTATACAGATGCTGAGGAAGACTAAAACTCGCATATCTTAACTATATGGACCGGATACCGACTGATAGGCAGTCAGAATTCATCGAAATCACTTCACTTCACTTCAGGTCTGTAAAAATCGAGATATTTGGCACTCCGCACTCCGCCTACGCCATAACGAATCTGACGTTAGAATTTATTAATAATAAAACATTGTTAAAACATCTCGCATTTCTACCCTACAGTTGTTAAATAACAAACGAGTTTATTTAATCAAGAAGACACGAGGTCGGAAATGAATGGATTTTTCACGTGTACACATCAATCTTATTGTTATCTGACAGCCAATGATCGATTCCATAATGTAACCGTATCTGAGTGGGAGTAGGGCTGAGGGCGCGTGTCGTCTGTCTGATGTTGTCTCGCAGTTCGCTCCATGTACAGGCTAATGATCTTATTTGTATGTACATAATATGTATATTACAATTGAACAATATAGAACACTTTTTAAATATTTACCATCGGATGCGATTGAAGTCAAAGCTAGTGTTTTATCAATAAAAATATTTTAAAAATTTCAAAAACGTCTATTTTGTTATAATTAGGTTATGTTAGGTCGAAAAAAAAGTTTGCAACTAATTTGTCCAACATTTTTGCTTTTGTAAAATCCTATTCCTTTTTTAAAATTTCTATAGTACGATTGTTATTTAAGTGCAGATGCTTAGGTAAGTCCAATCACTTAACATCCCGGAAGTTGTTTACGCACAGAGCGATTGGTCACAATTGGTCCTATTGTCTTAAGGAATTCATGGAATTTATTTATTGCCAAGTGTTGCGTTTTAACCGATCCATTTCGTGTTTTTCAACATGAATATATAAACTATGGCACGACACTATTTATTTCATATCAATTATGTAACCTAGTATTATGTACGAATGTCTAACACAATCTATCGTACGAGTACATTCATTGTATCGCGGTAATCACATAGAATTGAAACCTGTCTTCAACCTTGTACTTGCTCTGTTATAATAATCAGTTTCTAGCAACACCCTCCCTAGTTTACAGCAATCAAAACTCTTAAGCGGTACTAATAGTTGTACCAGTTCGGTTGGAATTGAAATAGAATTACGGGCATTATTATAATGAAACGAAACGCATTATTACGTTTCTGGTAAGTATTACCATGTAAAGTTCGTTTATAAGTCTGAACGGCCACATATGCGTCACCCCGGCAGTCCAGTTGTTAGCGGCACTGATTGTTAAGTTAGGGTTCGAGTCTACGTTCATTATGTAAGTCCATAATTATCAGTATAAAAGTATACTTTGAAATTTGTGTAAGTGTGTACGTACTCGTATATCAGCTGATTATCACATACGAGTAACAAGGTTAGCGAATCGCGTATCAGTTGACTGTGTGTGCATTGTCACAAGGCATTATTATTATTATAGCTTAAATACGACATATATATTGTACGATGACGCACTGTTACATCCACCTTTTGTAAGCATAATAATGCGGCACAATTAATTCTGTCAATATTGCGTCCCGAATACTTTGTTGCTAATTTCCGAAAGAAAATCGAGAACAATTGAGACAACTTCCACTGAAAGGTAACAAACTATTTTCTTTTGGTGTTATTTAAGCAACTGAAACTGTCGCGTAACTCGACTTGGGCCATATTCGACTGAGAGCCACAACATAAATCTTAAAACACCTTCATAACTGTGTATTTTTAGAGAAGAAATGCTTTGTTACATAAATAAACAAATGTTGGGTCGACGCTGCGGCGGGAGTCGCAACGTCTCAATTGGGAATAAAAAATGTATATTCAAAAATATTCTTCAATATGAGACGAACTTTTGCGATTTATCTTTTTATAAGTTTTAAGGGAATTTTCCTCACATTTGGCAATAGTCCGATTATACCTATTAGAATTATGTACACATTAAAACTTCTCTTAAACTCTAATATACTTATGTATACGAAGATATAGTGTAGCGAACATAAAATATTACGATGTGGCAACTAAGACGATATTAAAAATGTGCTAAGCGCTGAATCGTTAAAGACCACTTGGTTGCCTGAAAATTATATGTCTATATAAAGTTATATAACGTTATTAAATATAATTATACTTAATAATGTTATATAACTTCATGATTGATACTCTTAAATATTTTGATTAACTTTAGCATGACCATGGCCAAAATCGTATTATTCCGCATATTCTAGAAGTATGAGTTTTTTGTATGGGGATGTTCAATCAACATTTAGAAGTATATCTTCTAGTAACAGATTTTTCAAAACTTTGTTCACTTTGAAATCGTTTCCAGGTTCCCGTTATAATTCCTGTAATACAGTCCTCTTGAGATCTTATCATAAAGCAAATTCACATTCATAAAGAATGACAAACAAAAGAATGACAAAATAGGTATACAATGCAAATACAATGTAGATCGTTGCAGGTGTCGAAAGACCATGATGCACTTATCTGACCAACTAAGTCTGATACTGGACGTTGAGGGCGTCTGTAAAATTCGAAACCGGTGTCGTATATGAAGAAAATTATGAATATAGAAGAAGCATGTCAAGCGTCTAAGAATAGACATATTAATTCTATAGTTTCTAACATACGCGAAAAAGTAGCTGTTACTATAACAATTTCTTTCGTTTCTGTCTTATGGGCTTAACTGAACTCAGTTAATTTCAAGCATTTTGTTCAGAACTGAGCAATTTTTTTTGTTATATGTGACATTATCGCCAATGCGTCCAAATTTAATAAATCATGTCAACTCCATTGAATTACAAATGATTCAGGGTTAAAATTTCAAACAAACTTTGGACATTAGCGCTTAAATTCTCATGATGACTCATGTTTGGATACGTTCGCTTCCGTGCTAAGGTTATTAACATCTAATTTACATACGCACGTACTTGTCCATTTGTTCGACACGTGTCTCCTATGTTTACAAGTGCCCTATGTGTCCCATACATATAACCATTTAATTAAAATTCGTTTAAATCTCAAAAGTATCAACGGTTGCTTGAGAAATTTGTTTATAGAAATATCGAAACGTATGCCACTTGATATTAAGCCACTGCGATAGATTAACAGTAATTCTCAAATAAAACTAAATTCTAACCAAAGAGAAATAGTAAAGACGTTACTGTACTTGGAGACCAAATTGGAGAGCATCATGTTTTGCTATCTACCAAGTATAGTCCTAAGACGAGAACCTCACAGAACAGGTACCTACTGTTTAGTCAGCACACGTTCACGAGAACAGTTGCTTCCTTCAAAGATTAAGTTGAAGGAGTTTGGGAAGACCCGGGGCGTCGTGTATTTTCTTACGCTAACTATAGCGAGCAAACGGTAGCTTAAAAGTGTAAATGAAAAGGTAAAGGTAAAAATGGTTCCTCAGCAACCAAGCCGAGTTGTGGTTGAAGAACTTTGTTTTACTCGATAGAATTAACAGTAAATTAAAGCTATAGGACGTTTAGTAGTAGATTTTAGTAGATTCGATCGAAACTAAATTAATAAATTAAACAGTTCAGCCGGTTTTAATATTTTTAGCTGAGGTATAACAGCTTCAGTTGAATGCGCGGTATAAAAGAAACTTATTTCGTCCACGTTTAAATAAATATCACTTTTGAGACCAATTTAACATTTATTATTAATGTTAACGAGGAACTAAAGTGACCCCAAAATTGAACCTTTAAGTACACCGTAAGTAACCAGAGGAGAATTCGCAAGAGGAGAGAGAATTTCGTATTAATATAAATTATTTATTTATTAAAAAAACGTAGTACCAGTAATTTCAAGATGAGATAGTAATATAATTTGATTCTCGTCCTGTCAAAAACTATTTTTACGGCGATAAAATATGCAAGATGAATTCTTAAACGGATTTTGTTCTTGTTTTATTAGTAATATCCAATATTGCTGGAAGATTTTTCAATTGAGATCAAAGTCCCTATTATTATTGATAAAAGAAGTTTTTTGATTGCAGGAATCTTTCCAATTGGCTGTAGACTTGTTAGTTGGAAACTTGGATCACTTATAAAACAGAATAATTACCTGAGTCGGACTTTCCCCAAAATTTATTAACGAATCTGGTTATAACTATATTCGACAATCAAAAGAAAATGTGTGACACATTCGGCGAGTTCAATGTTAATGATTTTTTTTAACTTTTCTTATTAATTAATTACTTCAAGTCAATAATTACCTAAGTATTTTATTTCATAAATTTAAGGTTGATGGTTTCGAACACATTTATGTTACGTTACATTACTTGGTACTTCTGCTAGTTTATCTTTAAAACAAAGAGCTTGGCTTACGGTCTATATTTGCAGTATTTATTGTATGTACATTTTTCGTCGTTAACTACAGTGTTTCCAAAACATTTGTTCGGGTTAAGTGACAAAACACAGCACTAAATTCCATTTCCTTATGGACAGGATGTGATACAGTTTAGATTCCAGCAATATTTGTATACGCCCGTATATTGTATCGGTTCTATAACAGCCAAATGGAATATCATTATATGTACTAAAAGGTTGTTTAGTAGCATTTTGATAGTACGTATTTCACGAGTACAATATTTATATCATAAATGTATATGTGTGAGTATTGTATACGGTGTTTTCTTTGTGAAAGAAGTTCTAGTTTTGTGGCATGTTCACAACGGGATTCTGTATTTGTTTTCGGTTTAATGATGACATGATTACTTTAATGATGACATGTTACAGTTAGTTTTTCTCTCTGTAATGCTATTCTAGTTGCTTGATTGTGACACGTTGCTTGATTTAAAGCTTTCAAATTAACTGTGTGGTTATTATTATTGTGTTTGATTATTATTTGTGTGTGTTGGTTGTATATTTTCCTAGTATCTTAGAGACCTTATTTATTTGTTTATACTCTTTATTTATTATTTATTTATTTATACTCTATATTTGTACAACAGTAAGCAAAATAACATGTATGAACACAAATGTTTCTAAATTCTGGGCATACAAAAGTCGGCCTTATCGCTATCAGAGCGATCTCTTCCAAGCAACCTTCAGGTAGAAGGAATGTAAATTATTAGTAGGGGTAGGGGTGTACTATAATACTATAGTAGCTTAGTTATTTGTTCACAATATAACAAACTATTTCCAGGTCAAAAGTTGCTAAGCTTACATAGAAATACGAGAAATTAATTTGTTAGAAACAAATTCGTAAATATTCCGAATATTTCAAAAAAAAAAAAAAATGTCTAATATGTAAACCCCAGAGGTATAAAATTAGACAAACAATGAACAAAAAAATAAGCCATCCTTCCATTTTTACCACCGAACGTCTTTATAGCGTAAGAAAAATCTTAATTTCCATAAAAGTTTCCTCTACAGCAGATCCCCGAAGGCAGCAGTTATCAAATCAACGTGGAATAAACTCCGGCATAATAATGATCTGGGCACGGTTTGTTGCATAAATTATCCTAAATTATGCGCGATAAGTTTTTTCTTATCCCGGCTGGAAGGAAAGGATTTCGCCCCGAAGCGGATTCACATTTGTTGAAGATAAAAAAGGTACAGTTTTGTGCACACCAATAAAAATCTTTAAAAGGTGCTTTAATATAATTACCGGTAATAATATAAGAAGTCCAAAAATACGAGTTAATGTTACCAAGGTTAACAGGCCGGCATACTGTCCATACGTCGGAATAAAAACCATATCATTCAGCCAAAGACTTTAGGAAGCTGAAGCCTATAAACAAAAATGAGGAAAAAATATAAGTCAGCCATTTCACAATATAGACTTCGAGCATTTCTAAAAATATAGGATACCTAACAATGAGCCTATTTTGGGACAAAATCTCACCCGACCATATTTCATCACCATTTCATATATAGCCGTCCATTTGTCCCACTCCGGTAATATCGAAATGACCTAACCACTTTCTGCAGAGCCTCGGAAATACAAGAGAAAATCCGTTGTAATATTTTTAAACAAAATGTAAAAGGACGACGGAGCTCAGGATAAAATGGACAGTGTATTAGGAGTAGGCTTAAAGAGACATTTAAGTTGAAACCGGTTGCTATGAAATTATATTATTTCCTTTTGTTGGAAAATGATGGCTATTTTTAGAGCTACATTTGAAGTGTACATAAGTATTAGTCAAACTCATAAAGGTGCATTTGTTAAGGCCGGTAATTGTTATGTTAAGAAGCAATCAACGGAAACTAATTAGAATTAATGGCAACACAAAACATCATCAATAGATTAAACTTGTGTTTTGATGTCATTATAATCACACATACATGACACATGTAATAAATGTGCATGGTTGCTAAGAAATCAATCGACTTCATTAGGATCGATAATAATTCAATCTAATTTTGTGTCAATGATATTTTTTGTCATTTTCAAGGATTATTATTTTAAATTACGTTTAATTAATTTAATCATTACGATTATCACCTTTAGACAAACTAGAGTGATTAAATTTTAATTACCCAACCTACAATTTCCATTCGAAAATCAACGAATGAGCATAGGAAAGTAGTGTAGAATTAGTAAAGTTAATGTAAATACGAACCATTCCAGTATTCATGTAAAATTTGTTCCCATAGAATATTTTGATCCTTCTAAGAAAGATATTCCATTTACATAAATATACTCGTATGTGATCATTGCATCTTCGTTTAATATTAACCTTTTATTTTCAATCATGTGTTTTTCAAAATGTTCATATGTCGTACAAGAATTTAGAATACCCCTTCTATTTCTCCCGCTCTAAATCTAAGTACCAAAAAATTAAAAACGATGTCACCTTTTTTCAATATTTATACTGTTTTTATACAGTACTCCATATAATAGTAAGATAAAACCTGAGACTTTCAAACCAAAAGGCGATGTACCTAACAGACCCTAAGTAATGTACTTGTTAGGTCTTTTAATACATTACTTGTTGACCTCAAAAGATAGGTAAGATACCAAGAGAACCCTCTTTTGTTAACACAGCAAATACAAATATTTTGCTTGATAATGTGTATATATACATAGAACATATATAATACACCATGAGTAAATATTCCCTTACCGTTTCAAGACTTCGGTTTGCCCCGACTCTGATAGAATAAGGAAATATTTATTTGGTTTTTGATTATCATAATTTATCCACAGTGTAAACACCTCTGGCGTTTTCACGAAATTGTTCAAAGGAAAACAGGAAAAAAATACCGTCTGGCAATTTTGTAAATAATAAACATTTAAATGGAGAAAATGTTTTTTTAGCTGCGTTTTATTCAGCGTTACTTAAATTTACGTAGAGTTTCTTAGTATTTGTGTACACCAAATTACGCTCGAGACCTTACGTACCGAAAATATATTTGAAAGTATATCGGAAACCGTTTTTTTTTAGTTAATCAATGATTTACCGCCTAACACCAGTTTGAGAGATGACAACAGAATGCACTAATTCTATAATTCAGCATGTGTTATAGACTTCATCAATCCTTTTATCGTCCCACTCTTGGCCGTGAGTCTCCTTTCACTCGTAGGTAGTATTAAGTTAGGAAGTATCTAGTTGGACAATGTATTGGTCTATGAACTTACGGTCTCATCGGATATTCGCATTTCATCATGGAAGAAGGATGACATGGACACCATGCCTGATTGTTTTTAGTACCTCTTCTCGAGTAGAGTCGATACAACACACACAAAGGAAAGTTTCGGACTGCGTGTTTTTCCATAGAGACTTAGCTATTCTGTAGCAGGCTCGCCTAAATATAAGAACACTACTCTTTGTGAAACAGTATTTAAGCTTTATATTATCAGTACTCACCCCGCAGTGCTCTAGCACCTCTCCAGGAAAATTAACCAAAAAAAACATGGAAAATTAGTTACATCAATTTGCGTATTCAAAATGTAATTCGGGCCTGCATTGACCATTACGTTTATGAGAAGCACATTACATTAAGCTTGTTACAAGCGAACGGTAATGTCGCGCGTACAACGTACCGTGAGCACGCCGCTTTAATAGAGTCGTTTGTATGTATTGCTAATATCGCGAGACATACTATTAGAGCGCCTACACACAGCCTTATACGACCCACTCTATTGATTCAACTTCTTTCTAACATACTAATTCGTCTATTAAACTCCCTGTCTACATATAAAAATACGTAAATAAAACAACACCAAAACGCCGAAGACCTAGCCAAAATGGAAGGGTATCGGGTGTCGTATATCGTATTTTCTATAGGATGATGTGTAAACGCCCTTAAGAGGTGGCCTTTGAATAAGGAAAGGCGATATTCACGCGATGACTAGCTCGTTCCGTGCGAATGTGTTCAAGCGTGACCAAGTTACCAAATTCTGTATAACCTACCACCGAATGTTTATTGTCGACGTTTTATAACGTTTGAATTACATTGTTTATTTTGTTTGCGATACCTACATCAGCTGGTAATGCAAGCAGTAATGGTTATTGACACTCAGCTGTACGTTATAAAGTCTCGTATATTGTTGGGCTTTTACGAACGAAGAACGTAAGTTACAGTGAGTAAGCTGCCAGCTTATCAGACAATAACGTTTGACGGCGCTCACGAGAACTTTTGTAACTCTATTTTACACGATAATAAATATTATGAGCCGACGTCTTTTGATGCAAATTAAATTGTGACGTTTCATTTGTCGCCCTTTGATGGTGTTTTATTTGTTTAGGGAGGATCTCAGTAGCATATTGAACTTGATGGAAATTAAATTCAATTTGTTACAGATTCCAGCATCGAAAACAAAAACAAGAGGACGATATTGTTTAATTCTATTTATAATTTCCACCGAGTTTGCAATGGCTTGAAGGGTTAAAAGGCTTCATACTGGAAAGGGTATCGCGGTTGTACTTGCTTTTAATTAACGTAAACAATAATTCGAAATATATTTTAATGTTATAAGTATACTAGAACTTCCTCCACCTGTCGAAGAAAGTATTGCGTCACAAACTTTGTACATGATTTCATTGTAATTGTGTGCAGATAGCGAACCAAGGGATAAGTTAGACTAGTATTTTTTTAAATATACTGCTAAAGAAGTTTAAAAAAGAATGAAAAAAAGCATCTCGGAAGCATCGTCACTCAATAAAGCGAAGAGCTTAGAGCGTAAACAATTAAAGTGGCCTTTGATTGACATAAACATTCTCCATTGGCCCAAAAATTTAATAATAACATTACTGTAAATAGCCATAGCACACAAATAATTCAATTGTATATATAGTATACAGTAAGTACACAAATGTAACAGTACTGTGCCACGCTGTAAATTTAACCAACAAATGTAACAGAGGTGCAGAAACAGTACACAGTTTTGTAAATGTAGTACACAAATATAGCAGTAGTACAATACACAAATGTGTACGTAAATTATAGCACACAAATTTACACAGTGTTGTAAGTATAGCACACAAATATAACAGTGGTATGTTACAGTACACAGTTCTGTAAATATTGCACACGCACACATATATTCGTAAAAGAATTTTATGCGAATTTATGTTTTGCACGAACAGTCTCCTACTACTGCGTAATTATACACATACACGCATTTCGCAGATAGGAAAAGGAAATGATCAAAATGTACATATCCTCTATTAAGGCTCCAAGATAAGCTTTGAAGTCGACACAGATAAGGGTATGCCTACGTACATGAGTGTACATTACCCACTTCCGCACGACCGTATGGCTTAATACGTACACCATAATGGATGCACGTTTATGTAGATTTTATTCATTCTCATTATACATTTAGATAATATTTATATCACTGCATATAGTTTAACTTTATGCAGTAATTTCAAGCGGATTTTTTATTATATTTTTTCTGTCTCGTTAGTATAAAGATTGCAAGCGGGACTGCTGAGCACGAAATTCTAGGTTCGATTCCTGGAGCGGGCAAAGTATTATTCGATTTTTTTAACACGAAATTTCTAGTAATAGATTTTTCTAACTTGAAATTCTCAGTTTTAGATTGGAAACTGTATTTGCGCCTATTGTATGTCTAAACAATCACTCCCTATTCCATGGGTCGAAGAAAAATAACTGGTAAAACTTGGTAATGTCCCAGACTCCTCTGCATAGTCCTTCAAATAAACAGCCTGTGATGACATGTTAGGACCTCTTGATCAGCTGTTGCGCTTGCAACTAATGTGACCCCAATGTAGACCAATGAGATAGTTAAAACAAACGCAACAATAAATTGAGGTTTGTCCAATACGAGAGCAAGGCTTAACTATCTATCCGTTACGCAAACATTTGCTCTAGCAGTCTTCAAACTGTTTCTGGCTAAACAAACATCGGCCGCTACAAGTCTCTGGGCTGAGTGACTAACGATTCGACATTCGCTGTAGGTTTGATCTACGCTGCCGATAGGTCACGAGTACTGTTTGATTTTCCCTGTACTCTGTTAGTGTTCTGAATAGTTTGTACGTGTATAAGCATTGAAATGTATTTACGATTACTGCTTCTGGTCGCGTGGTTGCATGCGCGCCTGCCTATCCTAGCTTCGATCCCGGGAGGGGTAAGAATTTCTAGTAGCTCAGAATCTGGATCTATGCTGTTATGTGGTATTTGCGTAAGTATTACCCTAAATATTTATAATGTAGACAAGCCCACATGTGAAAGTATGGTATGACGTAAGTAGCAGATATACCTGGCGTGAATAATTATAAAGCTACGAGTATGTATCTGTAAAGTACTGAAATGTGCTTACATAAATTATAAGTTGAATATTTTGAATACAGACATTACCACTAGCAGAGGAATTATATAATATAACTATTATTCTGAATTGATATATATTTATAATGAATTAATATTTATATTAAAAACAACGTTTTTATTTCATCATCTCAACATCCCGCTATCATCAGCTCATCATTGCCATCATCAGCTCACTCTGGACCGCGGACTCATTAAAAAATGTAAAACTTTTTACATGTGTGGCTAAAAGCACTATATATGACTGAAAGACATCTAAATTCTATAACATTTTTCACCGTTCATTACTAAGCTTAAAGGTGTGACAACTCCTTTTGGAGACACTCGCAGTATACAATCTAGGAATCAAGTTTTACATTGCTACACAACTGAATACAATGAATTGCTAATGAACGTATTGACCAAAACCTAAGTACATTCCATTTTGACCTTCTGCGGCTTAATATAAATTAAAATAACTTTGACAGAACTATTTTACAATTAGAGAATTGGTTGACCTTGACATGCTGAAATAAACGCTACGAATAAATAAATAACTATTTTAAATGCCGCGCCATAGAAATAACCATAGAAAAGCGTCAAGTGCTTACAAAACAATATATATGACTTTCCGTCTAAAGGAAACACTTCCTGTGTTTCCTTTCCTGTCCTCTATAGGAAACACAGGAACACACTGCTCCTAAACCAGTAGTATTACTAAAGTATGAAAGAAGGTATTACCTTACACTGTAGCTTGATGACAAAGACGTGACGTAGCGCTTTAGCTACATACATCCCCGTACTGCGCTACGCCGTAGCACGCCTACGATCCTCTTTCTACAAATATAACATTTTACAAAAGATCTCAGGAAAATATATGACTCGGACTGTATATTAAAAATAACCAACGTATTTGTATGAAAACATAACCTTAAAAATCTAATTATATTTAAAAATATTACTCCGAAGATCCTGGGTTCAAATCCAGGATAGGGTACTATTGGATTTTTCTAAGAATTTCCAGTAGTATGACTTGGAGTATGGAATTGTGGCCGGTATATGGCAATAGGCTCACCACCTAGTTATTCCATGGGACTTAAACGTAAATAGTGAAACGCGTAAGTGTACTACAAGATCACCAGGGGGCAGTTGACACCCTGAGACTGCCCGGGTAAAGAGGGAATCCTCGAGGCCCGTAGACTCATACCCAAGCGGCGAAACCCGCCGCGGCGTATGAACGACAAC
>DWMG01002647.1:0-12923 GCA_018244855.1 Elbella merops
CACATAAACATTGTCACTTATTGGCTTACATAAAATGGTGTACATCCGTAATAATCCATATCTAGGCAATTGTATCTCTCTACTATTATTCTTTACAAAAGTCCGGTTCCCCCGGTTAACCCGTATGTTTAGGATTATCCGGCACATAAACATTGTCACTTATTGGCTTACATAAAATGGTGTACATCCGTAATAATCCATATCTAGGCAATTGTATCTGTCCAAAAGAGTAGCCTCGCGTTTGTCTTACTTTACTAAGTCAGATACTGATTTATGGGAGAATTAAACGTCTCTAAAACCAGCGTGCGTGTATGAAGAGAGTGGCGAGTGTAGAAGAAAAAACGTCAGGTCTGTAAGGACAAAGACATTTGGCATTTGATTCTCTGTGTCTGTCCCATAAGAGACTGTTAATATAATAATACAGATTTATACTAACTACGCTCATACTAATGTGTTAATTGGATTAATGTCATTATGTTCCTAACGGCTACATTCCTTCATTTCTTTTACTAACTATTAATCTTATAACATCAAGGGCTGACTGCAATAACCAACACGAACAGTCGTATTAATAGGATCCTTCTCGAAAGTAGTAGCAGATATTCACTGTCTGCATGGACAATTAATGTTATAGTTTAAATCTACATATTATGAAAGACTTTTGTATTTGTGGTTTGCAATAGCCAATTTTTGTTTCCATTGCCTTTATTTACAACTTCCATTTAACCAAATACATAGATTAAATAAATAGGCTTACCATTGACAACTTGTATTAATATAGCAAACAGTACCGCGCCCGTCCGCCATCTTGTCTTGGCGGCCATTTTGTTTCGAACACTGTTCATAAATACTTGTACACTTCACATCACGGTCACATAACGTTTATTAATGCACTATTGTTATTTTTTACAAGATCACATTTGTCGTCGCTGTGGTACCTGAAATAGGACAAAAAATAGTTATTACACTAGCGATTACCTACTAGTAATACTTAATTCGTATTGTCCACCTACAAATGATAATAAAAATTGTATACCGACCCATCGCGCGTTAGATGTGAAACTTCTTGCTAATTATTTATTTTGTACACTGAATACTTAAAACTAATCAGCAAATAGAAAATCAGCAGCAAATTATATGTAGATAGATATATTTCTATAACACTATTTATAAAATATTAAAGATTTCACTAATATGACGGAACAATTTGGCCTCAGACGCCTGGAATCACGATGCCGATTTTCTTTGTTTGGATCCATGGCTAGGCAAGCGTTGTAAGACGTGATGCGAGACGTATTCTGGACGACACTTATGAGTTTTCCGCCCTAGCCCTGGCTATTCTCTTATCTTCCCTTTTTTGTTTCACCGAGTTTCAATTCGTAACGGTTCTAAAGAAGTTTCACTTCAATAATGATGTATTTGGACAACTCAGACATTCTGGTTCCAAATTAGACAGAGCTTGTGCTATCGAATACCGACGGCTGATAGACTACAATAAAAAAGCGTAGCAGAAATATAAGGTGGGTGGACACATATTTCTTTTAAGAATAGAGAGGATTAATCCTCGAATTAACATAATCCCTGAAGACTTTAGATTTTACTTCTGTGTGTATATTATATGTCGGATCGGCGGTATTATTAGCACCATCGTCAGACATAATGAGGGCTAGTAATGTGGGCGAGAAATTGGATAATCGAACAAGAGAAACAGAGAATACACTATAATCACACTGTATTAACGTCTTCCAAATGAGCCTGCCTAGAAAACACTAGACATTGGGCAAACGAAACGAGTAACAGTTCCTAGAGTGGAGGATCCGCTCTCTACGAAGGCAGGATAAAAAGTCCCTCTTCGTCCAACGTCTCCCCACCAGCTAGGCTCTATGTTATACCACAAAGTTGGCCAAGTATCGACATTGCGTGAGTGCTCTTATCTATCGTGCTGCGTTTCGTTTAACATCCATAGTAATGACCATTTCCGCCAATCATTAAACGGCTGTACCAATGACTATCTTCGAAACGTTTAATTTCCATACTAATGACCGTCTCCGTCTTCGACACGGCCTACCTGTGCCACACATGTTCTCGTGTGTTTATTATGTAACAAAATAACAAGGCAGTACACATGGTTCGGTCACTCCTGACACGAAACTATACAGCTGACTAAAGATGAAGATAAACTTCCTATCACAATCATTTCTTTTAATAGAGTTTAACATCAAACATCGAATGTAATGGTTTTAGTTAAACGATTATCTAGTAATGGTTAAGCAACCAGGTACCACCTTCATCCAATATTTGCATTAGTAGCAACAGAGCCTAGCTGGTGGGGAGACGTTTTTAGAACAACACAACACGTAGGCGCAAACCGCATACCTTAAAAACCTGCATTCCGTATGTTTTTAGGCCAGGTCTAAATCTCCTTACTCTCTGTCTCACTCTAGCACGATGAAACTCAGTAAGTGCGAATGAGCGGCGCAATATAACTCAGTGGGGCAGAGCGGCGTTGAATAATAAGCACATAACAGGCTCTTGTGCTCGCCACCAATACGCCAACGTGTACTACGCGATACCAGAAATGACATAGGAAGTGGATCTTTATCAACATTTATATGTGCAGAACATTTATATGTTCAGAATGTCCAGGGTGTATTGGCCGAACCGTAGGTATGCCTATAGTTTTTAAGTTAGAATTGCACCTCCGATAGAAATGTTATATATTACCTAGTTCCTTTTCTGAGAATTACTATAAAAAAATTTCAATAGATTTTCCTGAAATTAAAATGACATACTTAATGGTCAATCGCCAATCCCTATCACGGTAGGCAGAGAGGACTGAGTGTCAAATATTTCTAAACGTACAGACCTGATGTGCTTCTATATGCGCCACCAGCCGGTATCTGATGTGAGCATTAGTTTATTTATGAGCAAAACGGGAAAAAATAAAGTTATGTTTTTTCTCACAACTTAATTTATGGCCATATTGAATTTATTAAAACCTGGTTGAGCGCTTTTACAACAAAGAGACAGTCCAACGGTATGGTAGTCTACTTACTTTCGTTTTGAAAATATACGTACGAATAATAGTCGCAATAATTGATATATAAATGTGTTTTTACTGCCTCGTTGGTTAAGTGTGCTTGCTAGTTTGATCTCCGGATTGGGTACTTTTGGGTTTTTCTAATTTATAATTAATAGTAGTGACTCGGAGTCGTGGATGTGTACCATACTCCTCTGCCTACCTTGTTGGGGATTACAGGTGTAATGTTACGAAAATATTACATACAGCCTTGACCAAAAGTATTAGGCACCCCTAACAAAGTTACCAAACACCTGTGCCAAATAAACAATGAATAAATATTCTTTTGAAAAGTGATAACCGGTGTCATAGATCACTGTTTAAGACAATGGGCGGCATGTTTTAGTGGGCATAAAACATGTGGTGCATCAATAATGATATATTCATTTTATTTTTAAACTCTTTTTTAATGTTTTGTCCGTCTGCATTTGGAAGTCTTAGCGTAAAGATAGTACATTTGTGGTTTTGTGATTAAATTGAGAAGAGATTTATTTGAAAATGCCAAAAACAAACGAAATTAGTATTAAAAATCGTGTCAAAACCCAACATTTACATGAACAAGGAAAGACTCAAAAGAAATTGCGACGTTGGTAAAATGTTCGCAGAGCGCAGTGCAATCTGCTATTAAACGTTTTGCTAAGACTGGCACTAACGTAAATATACCAAGAACGGGCAAAAAACGCGTGACTACTAGCCGTCAGAACAGGAAACTTATTCGTGAGTCTGTAAAAGACAGAAAAATAACTTCTTCGGGGCGTGCTGCGACTTTAACTGAAGAGACTGGTAACTGATAAGTGCTCGGACTGCAAGACGGAGGCTAGTAGAACCAGCAGGCTTAGAAGGTTTCAAATCTAGGGAGAAGTCGTGGCTTTCAGAAAACAAAATAAAACGACTTGATTGGGCTCTGAGACACCAACATTTCACTAGGAATAGAAACACCAGGTGTGACTTTCGTGAGGGGACGCAAAGGCGAAGAATATCACCTAGATTGCGAAGTCCCAACCATAAAACACGGAGGGGGCAGTGTAATGATTTGGGGCTGCATGACTGCGGATGGAGTCGCCAAAATTTTCATTTGCGAAGGTCGTATGAACAGTGAAAAGTACATTAATGTATTAGAAATTGCTCTCACACCTTCGTTTTCGGGTGTTTTTGGTGACACTAACTTAAATAGTGTTAAATTTCAACAAGACAATGCTCCTTGTCATAAATCCGCGACTACGATGCGCTGCTTTACTGGTAATTGTATTGACCTGTTAGTTTGGCCTGCCTAGCCCTCGGATTTGAATCCAATTGAACAATTGTGGGGTATTTTGAAGAGAAAAATAAAAGAGCATTCAATCACATCAAAAACTGCTTTATAAAACGCGTTGGTGCAAGAATGTGCAAGACTTGTACGCAGTATGCCCCACAGAGTGGCTGCTGTACTAAAGTCAAAGGATGGCCCAACAAAATGTTAATGTTTTTATAACTTACTAATGGAAATAAAGTGATTTAATCATTAAAAGTAGTTTTATTTCACTGTAAACTCGAAATATGCAGTAATTAATAGCCTAATACTTTTGGCCAAGGCTGTATGTATGTGATGTTGCCAACGATTTTAATTACACGATAATGTAGGTCGGGCTCTCCAAACAAACGTTGACGGGTCCTTACGGAACAATCGTTTTTGCCACATGGTTTCCCGCACATTCTGTGGCACAAAATGGCCACTTTTGGCCACTTGAGGTTTCTCAGACTGTCGTGTTGAAAATAATAAAATAACCCTTTCTCTTAAGTTTAAATTATTAGGTGATAATGAATGGCACGTACGTGAGTGATCGCGGGTTAATAAAAAAATAAGTTCAATACCTAATAATCGTTCACCTTCACACGGTCGATTTTGTAAGAAACACATTCTAGTATGAAGTCCTGATGACCGAGTGGCTGCGGACATTACGATTCTAACCAGTGTGACCTAACTCTATCTAATAGTATTGGTGAATAGTCTTGGTAAATAATGCAGTGTCTAATATATATTTACTTCCAAATTATAAATAAGTATATACTTATATCGATTTTATATGCATAAAAATCCTCATCAACTCTTTCGTTTGTTATCGTTCGACTATTGGACACGGGCCTCCACTCAGAATCAGAAGGGCTGAGACCATAGGCTGTCGATATATTTTTATTTATATATACTTACATGTAACTTATATGTATATAGTGTATGTTATAAGGCATCGGCAAGTTACGCCATATAAGGCAGTGAGTCTAGCAAGTTGTGCGTGGCGCACTGGCTTGTCCAATGTTGGCGTGCTTGTGAATGGTCGCCGCCCGTTCCGGAATGCGCCGGCCTCGTTATTACGTATCTGTTAAGGATACAATTAGCCAACAGAAGTTTGCTAAGTATGAATGTCCAACACATCAAACCTGTACAAAACTGCGGGGCTTCAACGACCGCGGTGACCATTTGTCGTCATATGGCCACTTTGCCAGTGTGCCAGGCCATTCGGGAAAAATTGTTCTGTGTAGTTTTTCCATATTAATTCAAGCCTAATTTACAAAAATACTTATTATTATTGTACTGTCGCGCCAGGTCCCCTACGGGGTAGGCAAAGACAATCGAGTGACCTAACGTGCTTCTAATATTCTAATACATCACTGTCTCCCCCATCAGCCTGCTTTTGTCGCATTTGATTTGATTTGACAACAGACTAGTGTATAATTAGATGATTCAATGTAGTAACCATAAATCGTTTACAGTACTGGTGCAGCGTACTAGGACTTTAGATCTACTCCAATTATGGCATTTTCCCACCATTCCATCTGTGCCAAGAAAGAAATAATAAGCTTTCTCATCAGGTCCAAGGTACATTGTTTGAAATATTTTTTCTTCTACTCCTAGTAGCTACCTGGTCCTATTCCTGACTGTCAGTATCAACACAGTCTGAATTATCTGCAAGAAAGCTGCAAAATGCTATTGGGGGCAGTTTTTTTGCGGTTGACACAACTGCATACTATGGTTCTGTGACCACATAGTGCCATAGTGGATGCCCTAACACGTCTGTTTTAATGAACCCGTGCACAGGTGCCGTACGCATGGCCGTAAAAGATAAAGCCAACCGGCAGCTAACGGTCGCGGGCAGGTGACGCGTGACCCACTCACCGCTCATTGAGACGTATACACGCATCTGTCTCCACCTCTTGTCGTGTGTCCACGTCCGTAGAGCAGCGCGGGTACACTTTGAGCGCGGTTTGGCTGTCAACGGGTTATTACTGTGATTGATATCAGATTTTCAATTCTTCAGTCTTTTGAATCTCTTGGGGACTTTCGATCTCTTGACCCTGTCTTTTCAAATGTTTACTTAAAGTATTCGGCAGGCGTACGGGCTTCTTTAGATCCAGAACAAACACACAGTACTCGCCATACCATGTACTTAATTAAAAGTATCAGGGTGATTTGTGAAAGTCACAATCAGCGTATGTTAGTTAGTTGTTTCATTCAAACATTATTGAAATGTTTTCATAAATTTCTATTAGTTTTCTTTTAACCGTCTTTTTTCAGTGGCCTATCAATAGGTACGCTTAAGTTTAGATATTGAGAGATTGGACCAACAAGTTACTTTTTTGGTACTTATGCAATATAACTCGCATGCCATCTACGGTTCAGTGATCGTACTACATCAGGCGCCTTCGTGCAATACTGTACATAGTTTCAATTGAATCGACCTCAAAGTTATACGGAATGCACAAAAAATATTAATTCATATACGTTAAAATAGATCCGGTGCTCGTGAAGCGTTACAACATCCGGGTTCGCCACCTAGCACGCACTGCGACTTAACGCGGTTCGAACTGGTGGCACGCGTTGCACAAGGCAACCGTACAATGGACAACGGTGATTGTACGCGACAACCTGCTTGGAATGTTTTGAAATTTAAATTCGAAATCGACAATACCAAATAATGATGAAGGGCGAATAAAGCCAAAACCGCCTGCTCGTGTGGCAGCCGGCTGTGCAACAGGCGAAGCTCTGGCGACCAGCTTCGCGGTATTCTGCAGTATAACAAGTGGATACGCATGTTTTTTTATTTTTGCTCGCAGCACACGGAGAGTATGACGGGCAGCGAGGCTCAGAGGAGCCCTACGACACGCAGTGGACGTTGACGGACTGATTACGATGATTACCACGTAAAACAAGAGCCGAGAAGATGTTAAGGCACCGCCGAAGTGTTATTTCCATATTTCCTTTTACAGAACTTCACGCTATAATGCGTAATGGTGTTCAGGGGATAGCTCGGAAGGAAGTTCATGTCACATTTCACCTGTGATCGATAACAACGAGCGCGCCGACCGCAGCGGACCGCAAGCCGTACGTTAGCACGACTGACTGTTTGTCAATGTTTTTTATTTACAGTGATGTTGTTGCTAACGATTTTAAGTAGGTACACGATAACGCAAGTGGGAAACAATCGTTATCCCCACTATGGAATAGGTGGTGAGCCTATTGCCATGCATCGGGCACATATCCAGACTCCGAACCACTATTAGAAAATCTAAATTAGAAAATTTTGTAGTGTTCGACTCCGGAATCGAACCCGGGACCTCCCGATCGGCAGTTGCACTTGCAACCAACACGTCAAACGAGGCAGTCAAATAAAAAAATAACAAATGTCACAGATAGAGCAAAGTCGTTTTACATATTTTTTTTAAATATAACTGCCGTCGACCTGTTAAGACGAATGAACATCTAGTTAATCCTAGTTCTATGTGAAAATGCAGAATGCTTTTAAAAATCTTTGCGACGATGCTAGACGATATTCAAATAAAGAATAACTTTAAGCAACTCTTTTGCTATCCATTGCATTGTCGAATTGTATGAGATTGTTTTACAATATGGCTTAAGGCGTTTCGGCTTGTCGGGACATCTAATGGTGGAGAATATACATATGTCATTTTACTTTGACATAGATGACCCTTTATGGGTAACCGGAAACCTTATCTATATCGAATGTGCCTAATGATATTTTAAAAAAAAATAAAAATTAGGTTGTTTTTCTAAATAATAATCATAAACTATAATAATAATGTACACAAACGAAATCACCGGAAATACTGTCTACCTTTAAAACCAGTAGCCTTGTTTTACCATATAAGTCTGAGTTTGGCCTTTTTCGGTGAGACCTACAAGTAGTGTGACCCCTTTCATGATGACGTATTTATCATTTTTGTTTTTCTCTTTACGTACCAATGTTTATAGTAATATGCTTGTACATACAGCCTAAGCAATCGTCTGAATCCGATTCTGATTCAAATATAAACCAAATAAATACGTGTTTTATGTTACATAAATGTACCAGAGTATCATAAGCGAGCAGCGTTTATTGGCGCCAACGGCAACACATTATACATTTTCGCTCGCAATCGCGCTCAAACTCCGCGTTATTAGATCGCTGTTGCCACAACATTCGGCCGCGCGAGAAAACATCCTGCGATCCGCGATAACGGAGCAGAGTTGAGAAAGTTACGAGTATACAGAATACTGTATATAATATAATGTCATACCTATATTTTCCCGAAGGGGTCGGTAGAATATACTTAGTACGTTCCTAGTATTCATTATCGCCTATCGCATGAAAATTGATGTCTATATTGTACTCGTAGATTATGTTATTAAAAAATGTTAATGAAATAGTAATTTTCTTACATATATATAAAAAACGTACATCACGCCAGTAATCCCCGAAGGTATAGGCAGTGGAGTGTAGTACTCTCCCAAGTTTCAGCAGTTACGTTTACGTCTCATGGAATAGGTGGTGAGCCTACAGCCATACACCGAACGCACATCCACACTACGAGTCACTACTAGAAATTCTAAATTAGAACATATTCTATACTCATACTCGTATCATAGGAAATCCAAATCATTTCCTAAACATCAATCGGATATAAGTTACACTTACAGTTTCCGGTAATTAATGATAGTCTTATATACCTATATTAGTTATTTGTTAGACAATTTATCCAAATTACATAAATAATCCTTACAGTTATGTAATTAGTATTGCGTTGAACCCTTTCCGTATATTCACGAAGTACCCAAAATTGTCTCACCATTCAATACATTTCCCAGGAACTGTACACATTCTTATGTATCATATGTAAGTAATAAAATATATGTACATCAGAATATATCCTCAGCACATTTAATTTTCTAGGCAGCTTACAAAGTCGTTGCGAAGATTCACATGATTTCTGCCAAACACGCATTTATAGCTAACTAAATATAACTACGAGTAGACTACACTCACTACGAGTAGATACATATCTCTGACCTAAAATAGGTTCTACCAAATCATTCAAATCCTCACACAAAACCAGCAACATCGTAGAAAAACCATCACGCCTGTATTTTCTGGAAGGGATCGTTAGAGTAGTGTAGAACACTCCCACTAATGACCAGTTATAAATCTCAGATGGAATAGGGAGTGAGCCCGTTGATATGCGACTACACCGAGCTAAAGCCTAGACTAGGTTCTGCTACACGAAAGTTTCAGAAGAAAGTTCCAATAATAATTGCGCGACATCGGGATTGATCAAACCTAGGACCTCTTGACCACCAATTGCGTTTGCAGTCATTTGACCAATAAAGCACTCAAATGAAATTTATTGAAATGTCCATTACCGTTAAAGTAAAGTATTATAACATATCGAGATCCATTACTAAATACAAAAAATAACAAACAATTAAAAACCGTTGTCGGATAAATCCGGAAACAAACACGTGACAACGGATATGTGAGTCGGAGCGAGACGTTTGGGAACGCCCAGTGATTTATACAACCTAGGAACAAGCTAATTCTCTAAAAGGATTTCTGTCTGTGCATACACATGTATATACGTTGGCTCAGTGAATTCACGTTGGAATATTTAGCGATTCAACAATGTTTCCATTGCACAATATTATCAGTTTTCATAGATATTTTACAAATTTATGTATATGAGAATTTAGGTATGTATAATATATATCGAATATTTATGTAATAAACGAAAAGGGATTACTCAGTAGTCATAAGCGCCCTGTCTTGCACAGACATCTGTAACCGACCTAAAACAGAATTATATAAATAGGATTATTGATGTCGCTAGCCGTAGAGTCCTTCAACTCACATCGAATAGGGTCATATAAATAGGACTATCGATATCCTTAGGTACAGAGTCCTACAACTGACATCGAACGGAATTCTATGAATGGGACCATTAATGTTGCTAGCCATTTGTTATTATACAACAAGTACGAGCATTCCAGTAAAAATGAAGGCAGAAATAGCATTTTTATACAAATATTGATATGGTAATGGTGATAACAACCTGTAACAATATTTTTAACCTGTAACAATTTAAGAGAATGCAGGTCTTCATGCAGTGTTAGCTTAGTACTATAGGATTTAACTCAATTGTCAACCCGGAGTTATCCAATTAGCGCGCACCTATTCCTTCTCATAAAGAAAAAATAAAAACTTATGCGTTTTTTAAATTAAATGTCCCTTGTTGTAACGGTAAAGAAAAATATTTTGTGGAAACCTGCAATTCGTCAGATTGTACTTGTAATTTACTTAACAGGACTTCTCAGGTTAAAAAAACGTAGCAGAGTATGGCCTCAATCCTATCCATCTGAGAGAAACCCCGTGTTCCAACAGCGGAATCATTAGTGTCAAGACAAAAAATATAATAAAACAGAAAAAAAGCATTAAATAAAATGTAGAAATGTTCATAAAAAATATTTATTTTTCACACAACACTCGAAGACATGACTCTATCTAAATGTTCTTAACTCTACATCTACGAAACGTTGTACTAACAAATCACGTAACGCCCGTCAGTCAAACAAAATGAGGCGCAATGTGGGCTTCCTATTTGCGTTTCTTGCGATATACGCGCACGGGGAGAGCGATGAAGGCAGCGGGGACTCGGGTAAGACTACGTACACTATCATACTATAATACCACGCAGTATATTATGTATACTATAGTACTACGTAGACTGTTTCTAACATAGGTACTAATACTATGTACGCAAGAAACAGACAATTTACAGCGAATAAATAATTATAATTGTTCTCGATATAAAATAAATAATATTCCTTGTAGTCTACACACTAGAATCGTGATTTATTATTTAAATTATTTTCTTTGGAATGCTTGTAGTGGGCAGAATAGGGACATATAAAGTGCACATTATGTAAGCATAAATATTACTCGTAATGACGAATAAATGAAAAATTGGAATAATTTTATGTAATAATGAGGCAGTTCATTTTTTTTTTGCTTTAATAAATTGAAAAACTACGTACATACATATATAATTTTCTAAATTTACATTTACATCTTCTCCTTGGCACAGTCTTGATACTCCAAAAGGATATAAAGGAAGGGATATTGGAGACGAATTGAAAGGCCGAGATCGATGTTAAGACTGACTTTTATTCAATAGGTACACGGGTTAAATAGGTTCATACTACCTAGTTTATGTTATCCTACTATAAGGAGAGTCGAACCCACAATTATGAGCGAAGGTCACTACGACTGCACCAAAATATGCCAGCTATTATTGCCTTCAAAGGAATTGTTTTAAAGAAAATATCCGTAGTTCATTAACCACAGTATGGTACATAGATAAAAAATTGCAAAAAATAATATCAAATTAATATCCCCATAAATTATAGAGCACCTAGCACGGCACACAAACGTATTCTAACTTTGAAAATGAAAATAAATTTTGCTTTAAAAACAACGTCACACGAAAATGTTAAAGCATTATATTTAAAACTTCTCCGTACCGACGGCACTTTACAAAATAAACATTATTACACCAGATGAGGATGTCGACGTGACTTTTTTCGTCCATTCTTTAATTTGAACAATTTAATTAACTGTCCCATTGTTTTCGTAATCTCATTTCCATTACCTCGTTTGCACGGACGAAAGTTTCCCCTTAAACATTTTTAGGATTATTTTTTCCCAAAGTTTCCTTTGCGTAAATCGTTCTCTGTTTTTAATTACTTGTATTGTTTGAATACGTATTTTTTTCCACGAGATGTAATTCAGAAAACATTTTTCGTTTACAAATCGTATCTCAAAGTTAGAGAACTCACAAAACTTTTATGACTTGGTCCCGCATATAAATTCTACGTATTATAATAGATGATTCCAGCAGCATTTGTAGTTTCCTAGACTGTTGTTAGATAAAACAACTTAGACATATTTGAGAGTGAGCGATACGGTAGTTTCCGGGAGCGTTTTTTCCGACAACTGAAGATGGTTTGGGCTATCTACCAAAAACTGTACTCTCTCAACTCAGCTAGAGTCCCCATTTAAATGTTTGACCAAGCATATCGGAGTGCGTCGTACCCCTATAGCATTCCAAGTAGACTTAATAACTCAGATCTCTTCAAAAAGGACTTACATATGCGTAGGTATAAGTAGGTTGGACCTTTAGATTAAGAATTAATGCCTATAAATGTAAGTAAAATAAATAATAATTTTCCTTTTAGGAGACCACGACGTAGATTCCGGTGATAACAACGTAACCAGCAATTACACAAATGTCAAAATCGTTCATCAGGGTAAGAAACGCTTTATAAGCGTTGTCATAATTATCATCACCATCAAAATTATTATCATCGTCAGCAACTGACTGCCTCGTTGATCGAGTTGCAAGCGCGACTGCCGGTCCTGGGTTCAAATCTCGGGTAGGTTACTATTGGATTTTCTAATTTAGAATTTCTAGTAGTGGTTCGGAGTCTGTATATGTGCCCGATGCATGGCAATAGGCTCACCACCTATTCCATAGTGGGACG
>DWMG01002648.1:0-12919 GCA_018244855.1 Elbella merops
AATAGGTGGTGAGCCTATTGCCATGCATCGGACACATATCCAGACTCCGAACCACTACTAGAAAATCTGAATTAAAATATTTTGTAGTGTCCGACCCGGGAATCGAATCTTAATACAAAATAATAAAAAATACATTAAAAAGCCAGCTTGCCACTAACACAATAGTTTTTTGTCTTTAATTCAAGACCTAATTTAATTTAATTTTCTTTAATTTAAATATGATTTGTGTACTTTTAACAGTTTATTTTCGAAAATCAATTCCTGCGAACTTTATATCACACAGAACAAAAAAGTACGAATAAAAGGCCAGTATCAGATTTCGCACATACACGAAACTGCTATAAATCTCTAACGTAATCCGGCCTAGGCCTTGGTCAAGCGTGACCTGCGTTGTTGGGCCCACAATAAATTATACAAGTGAACGGGAGGGCAGCGGCGTGTGCAAGTTTACGAGCGCATAAATCACATGCCAACGTCACTCACTACACCCTGGATAGTTGGCCGTACCCAACAATGCTAGATATTAGAACATGAGCTCTAAGGAAAAATGTTGTTTTTAAAACACTGAATAGCTAACCATAGATATTTTCCAGCCCACTACGATTTATATATTATATAAATTGTAGTTGCCCCGTCCAATTACTCGTTCTCCCCATTATTAATTATTATTGTGACACGTGCTATCCAAATCTAGCAGAAAATCTAGCTTAAGAATGGCATCAGTTGTTGTGTTTGGCCCTTTGTTACCAACAATAAATAAATATTTATATATAAATATATTTATATATGCCCTGGCCGCTGACGGCTAATATCGTCGGCGTGGAGATTACGGGCATAAACCTGCTTTTGGGGGAGGCCTATGTCCAGCAGTGGACTGAGACAGGCTGATGATGATGATGATGATATTTATATATAAATATGTATTATTTATATAATAATATTATTTAACTTATTCTATTATATATAAATTTATAAGATTATGATTCCTCTCCTCAGCTTATCCCTTCAAAGATTGCAAGCGCGTTGTAATTTTTTTTGAGCATTGTTTGAATGTCTTGGTAGACATCGAAATGTTCATAATAGATTTTCGACCTGATTGATGACAATGCGACTTTGGGTATGTTATTCGTTTTTAATACGTACGTGGATTATTAACCTGTCCTTTCAGGCCTAATGTACTATAATTTAATAATAATTTTGCATGTTAGAATGCCATGAATATCAAATGAGATTTACTTCCTAGCTGATCCCTTTCATATAAAGGACTCGGCTGCTTTAGTCCTCAAATGTGTACACATTTTTGAGAACTTGTCTTCGTTCGGAGGAAATCCCAAAATATGGATTTTTTTTTCCGTCTCCTAATCAGACTTTCAAATATATTCAAACAATACGTCCATCATAATTAATAAATATAACACATTCATCAAATAAAAGCATATTAATTAAAAAAATAAAAATAAAAAAAATTCTACACAACAATTTCATAGATAATTTTAAACCGACAGACTTTGCATAGTAAGACTAAAATTATTGTTTGTATTTATCACTCCTAAGTTTAAGCAATATAAAAAGTTTTTTTATCCAATAATTTCAATTAGGTACTATGGCTAACACTTTTTTTTTTCATCACCCTAACAAAATTTCTTTAACTTTGTACCATTAAAAAAACATAGTTCCTTAAGCCCATGTGCAAGATATTTCCTTGCGAATGAGGTTTTGTTTATAATTGCGAGGGTGGTCGCGTGCGGCGTCCCAAGGGCGTCGGCGCGTGCGCTGGTGCCCGCTGCGGTAATTGAGGGTTGGAGGCACTGCTCGAGCTTCTCGCTAATCTAGCGGTCGGATGCGACAGGGACGTAGTCGCTCGGAATCAATTTGGCTCCTCGTGTGCTCTTAGTAGCTGTCAGACGAAAAGTATACATACAGTACTCTATAATAAAAAAAAAGTAACATTACGCCTTTAATCCCCGAAGGAGTAGGCAGAGGAGTATAGTACACTGCCACCTTTCACCACAATGGAATAGGTGGTGGAATTATCCTATAATAATATCCTATAATAATACTGAAATTATTGTGTTATAATAATATTGTACACGATACGGAAGACAATATTAACAAGACAAACAGGTACCTACAAGAAAATACAATTGGTTAATGTTGATAGTTATATAGTTGATACCTGATATAGTTGTCAAACAAATATTTTATTTCATTTAACGTAACGTAACATAACATCACGCCTGTAATCCCCGAAGAGGTATGCAGTGTTATTGCACATACAAGTTATTAAAATGATTTTATTATTCGCCAAATTATTTCATTATTATTTAGCCGATATAATCTAATCTGTAATTTGTCCCTATAGTTGTTATATAAGCAAATTTTTTGTATCAAAATTAACTTGTTGGTAAAAAAATCCATGTACCAATAAATATCATGTAAACAATATGTATTGTACACACGAACAGATTGTACATTGTGCAGGTATATTTTGTTCAAGATAATTTCATAAAACATTTCGATACTGTACCCACTACCTGTGGCGAATGTCAAAGCAATGTTGCAAAACTATGCAGCGTATCAATATGAAATATTCTCACGTATTCGCATTCAGGAATACGTACGTACGATTCAACAATGTCTCACATTTTATTCTCCCCAAGGGCACGGTGCCGCGCGTCGCCCCAGCGGTGTCGAGTTACTGGGAAACTGGAATGGTATCGGTCATCGGACATCTCGTATACAATAATCGGAAAACAAATTTGTTAGTTTACGTACTGATTACATATTTGCTTATCAATACATCTGTTCGATATTGTCGTAGTCATTTCTGTTGTTATAGGTATGCACGTTTTGATGAAATATGAACATTTTTTGTGCAATAACTAAGTTTATTATTTAATATAAAATGTATTTACTTAATGTTGCAAATAAGTGAACATGTATAAAACATAGATACATTTAAATTAGTACCACTGTGGATGGTCGATAAGTATTATGCATATTCATGCGTTTTATTTTATCAATATAGAAATGGTATTCACTAGTTGGCGGAACGTTCAATGGTAGGATTTTTTTCATTTATTTAGTAGCTAACTTATATACACGAACAAATTCAAAGACTAAAAATGGAATTAAACCTGTACAAAGGTACCGCTTGTTTCTAAAAAATATCTTCCAAAAGTCTAGTACCTACTGAAAGGGGTTTATCCATAAGTAATGACAGACAAACGTATACACCTAAACCAGGCAATGATTTCTACTTATAATTATCATCATGAACTCATTTTTCGTTCCACTGTTAGACACGGGTCTCCTAAATCAATGAGATAGCTACCTAATCTCCACTCAGAAGGAGAAGAGTACCTAAATAGGACGTTGAAAATACCTGACGTTAAATATTCATATGAAATTCAATGCGGAAATTCCTAAAATATATTAGTTAAATGAATTACACTTAGCTACGTTATTTGCGTTTTAAAAGTATACCGATTTGATAAAGGCCACGTGCGCGCGCCCATCGCAAATGCTCTAACTCAATAATGTCTCTGTTATCTGATTAGAACGGAACCGAAAAATTATATCATTTCGTAATTAGATTAAAATGCAATTTACAGATGCGCCGCAGGGTGCGTAGTACAACTTTACGGCGCTGGCTTATTGGGGTTCCGTTCCCCCGTGACTCGGTAGAGTCGATGTTATCTTACAAGCTTGTATCTGGGGTTTTTTTTTATTCACAAGTAACAATATGTATATAAAACAAATATAAAATACCAGAAAAACAAAACACTCGTTTATCAAATTAGTTATAACTGGACAAGAATGCAATTAAAACAGTAGTTTTAGTTTTAGTAAAGTGTACAACGTGTTAAATGTATAATATAATTATAATATAATTGACTGCTTCGTTGGTCGAGAGGTTGCAAGCGCGACGATCGGAAGGTCCAAATCCCGGGTCGCGTACTATTTAATTTTTCTAATTTAGAATTTTTAGTATTGACCCGGAGTCTGGATGTGAGCCCGGTGTATGGCAATAGGCTCACCACCTATTCCATTGTGGGACTTAAACGTAACTGATGAAACGTGGGGGTGTACTACACGCCTCTGTCTAACCCTTTGGGGATTACAGGCGTGATGTTACGTATAATTATCTGTGTCTAATAATTTATTACTGATAGAAAGTTGTACATTTGATTTTGTGAATCTGTGCCGTAGCAGACAGGAAATCCACAGGCGCTTTTTCATATAAAAGACCCAGTAACTTTATATTTTAAAATTAATTGAATGCAATGATAGGAATAATTACGTATAATTAAATTAAAATACCGTCAATATTTACTATCAACTTAGTTACACTTTAAATTCTGATTTCTTAACTAAAATCTTATGACAACTTTGTTTTAAATAACCAATCCGAATAGTAAAATTAAAACTACAAGCATGATTTGATACCTAATATGGGATTCCGTTGAGGGAAATTTTTTAAACTTTCCGGACTTTAGGTGAATGATAATCGGTAAATTTCGGTCGGTGTAATGGACACGGGCTTGTAGTAGGATTATAACAAGTTGGAGTAAAAAAAAATATGCTTACGTTAATTGTAGGTATTTGCTATAATAATTGTAATCCTGTCTCGCTATCAATAAAAATGTCTTACTGGAATTTTATTTCAATACCTTTAAAATATACATGGAAACAATTCTGAATGTTCGGTATGTATAAAAAGTGGATATATTTTATATTGTTCAGTACAGTTTGCTATTAATTATCCACAGGTAAGATAATAAACTATGGTAGCCTAGTGGTTTGGAACTCAGCGTCTTATTCGTAAAAACTTAGTGAGGAGACCTACACAACAGAGTCAAAAAACATGTTCTCTAAGGCGTGTGAAGGCTGCCAACACGTACTTGCGCGGTAATACCAGCGCGGTAGACCTCTTATTCTGAGTTATCCCTCTCATTCTGAAAGTAGACTGGTATCTAACAGTCGAATGATACAAGTGTCGAAAAAAAAGATAAAATCGAAGAGCTGCGAGGACAGTACCTACCTACCTACATTATTACCTACAAACTATTTTCGCTTATCGAAAAAAAAGCATAAAGCCATAAAATCAAAACTGGTAAAACAAACATAGCGAGCTGTCCCCTCTCAGTCACCCCACTTATTAAAATTAATAAGTGGGCCCTTCGTCTGTATTAATGATCGCACTGTGTCAATAACAGCGTAATATATTTAACAAACAACGTTATCCAACCCGTGGATACCATTAAACCAGTAATTCCTTTCGCTTTTCTGGTTTCTATGATGTAGAAAAAGGAATAGCGAGAATTATTATTATAGATATTAAATTATGTATATAAGATTTTTGCGAAATTTTTAGTAGCCTAGTAAAATAAACTACTTATATTAATTATAGAACTAATTATATTAGCAGTGATAGCCTAGTGGTTAAGAATTCAGCCTCTCACTCCGGGAATGCTGGGTTCAAATTCATGGCACGCAACTCTTTACAAAAGTGCGTTTTAAATTTAAATATCACTTGCTAGTGAAGAAAATATCCCGAGGAAACCTGCACATCTTAAAATTTATAAACAAAAAAACAATTACTAAGGTGTGTGTAATCTGCCACTTGGCCAGCGTGGTAGACTATGACCTTAAACATCGCATACTGATAGGAGACCCGCGTTAGACACAGCAATAGAATTATACAAGAGTCGAAAAAAAATCTATGCAATTTAAAAAAAAATAAATTCAACATTACCATGTAGGTGTTCATCACTATATATTTATATATTATATATTTTACTATACCTCAATATATCGTATATAGCGTCCAAAATCTAGACTAATTTGAATGACGTTGAGTGTAACGGATGATATTTTGCGATACTCAGATTCGAGCGAGCCAAATACTTTCGACTCTTTGATCTCGTGTTTGTTATCCACTAGGCTCGGTGCTTGAGGGTTACCCACAGAAAGGGGCAGAATGTTTACTCGGCAAATATTATCAATAAGCGTGCTCACATTTATTTGACTTATTATAAATTATGATGTTCGCCGAGCGCGCGATTTGCGGTTGCGCTCGTTTTATAAGGCCTCGTTAAAATTATTTTATATTGTCAGATTTGACGTTCGGTGTTAGCAAGTACTTACCTAAATGAACCTTATCATTCTGAGATGGATTGATTAGACAGTTATGCGGCATAGGCAAGCAGCTGATGATATACATTTTAAAAAATCTACATCACGCCTGTAATACTCGATAGAGTACGCAGAGGAGGTAGTACATTCCCACGTTTCAGCAATTACATATGTTTTACGTCTCGTGGTATAGGTGGTGAGCCAGTGGTGAGGATCCAGATTTCGAGTCACTACAAGAAATTTCTACTAGAAAATACAAGTTAGACAATCCAAATTAGAAAACCCAATAGTACCTGTCCGGTACTCGAATCCAAGACCTCTCGATTGGCAGTTGAGGTTTGCAGCCACTCGACAAACGAGGCAGTAGTAAAATTGTAGTTCGTAGGTTATGTTCGTCCTCTTACCATAAAGCTAATTGATTACTAATCAGTAATAAAAAAGCAGAGACAGCCTACTTCAAATTTAGCCTCTCATTGCAAGGCTCTTCCTTAACGAAATTATATCACTTTTTAAGATTAAAATATTACTTGCTGCAACGGCGAACGAAAAATATTGTGATAAAACATGCAAACCATAACGTTTTCCAGAATATTCTCGAAGTCGTGAGAAGCCTGCCAACTCACTTTTGGCCGGTGTGATAGATAGGTTGAAAGCATCGCCTGACAAAGATACCCTTGCAGACTTGAGACTAAGGCATTTTTGACTGTGAGATGAACAAAAATGCATCAATAGCGACAACATCTCTGGGAGACCGAGTCCAATTTTTTCACAGGAGATAAACAATATGATTGTAATACAATTTAAAATTGTATTGACATCATTAATATAAACAAAATGACATTTTATAATTTATTAAAAACTACACGCTGACAATACCCAAATCTGATGAACCCATGTAAAGTGTAAAACCTTTGCATACCAATATTTGTCGCATATGTTTGTATTTGTAATAATAAGCGATTAAAATGAGATGTAAATACGAATTCAAGTGCCCCATACCGTACGTGTATGCCGCGAGCCTGGGAATCATGTTGCAAACCCACATTGTTCAGCGCGAACGTGTTTTCGTTGTTTAATGAGGAGTATTAAGAAAGCTGTAATAGTGCTATGTGAAAGGATCGAATGACTGTATCGGAATCGAACCAGTAGCTGAATTTAAAAAATGACGCATGCCCACCGCACGCCACCGTGGTTCGTCATGCTTATGCATTTAGTAAAGAAAAAACAGTGTAAGACCCAGTTTCTTTTCCCATATAACAATATGGATCATAACTAGGTCGGTTAACTTAACAGACGCGTCAAGTTCCGCGTGTGAACACATTTATATGGTTAAATCTTTTAACATTATTCGGTCAGCAAAAAAGTATGCCATTTTTTAATATAATGTATTGTGTTTTTATAGAAATCAAGATATAAGTGAGCTGGCACATGACTCGCATTAATGTATTCTCATGTTTGTTAAAAAATATTGTATTGACTGATTTAATTTGATTGTATTTTTAATGAATTTTTACATACATTTGACATACATACATCGTGTATATGTGTGATCGCGTGCGCGCAAGTGTGTGTTCGTATGTTTGTAAGCGGGGAACGGATGAAAACGTACACAATAAGCATTAAAATAAAAAACATTGGCACTTCATTATAAAAGATTTGCCGTACCCGCAATAATATAACAACTGAGCACATTAAATAATGTACATACAATCACAGGCAATAACAACAGTCATTACGATCGAGTCAGCTCTAATTGTAACGTAACTCGTTGCTTCCTTAATGATTTCCTAGTAAACAATCATAAAAAACTTTAGCGTAACTAAAATTCTGAATCTGAGCGAGAAAAAAAAGCTTTGTTTTATATTCGATTTAGATTTTTTAGACTAGAAAAAAATCGCTACGTCTTACTTGGACAGTTTCGGTGTAAACATAACAAATGAAGAACGAAAGTGCTCTAACAAAGATCGGTAATGCATAGATACTGTCGAACTATTTCAATGTAAACTCTGTCAATATTTTATGAACTATCTGTCGAATGTTGGTCTGCAATAAGACTTGTGTGATAATGTCCTGTTACCAACAACTGCAGTAACATTTTGTTAGGAGATCCATCCATCAGTAGAACGATAAAAAGGTTGATGTTGATAATGAGAATGGCATGCATAAACATTATGTAGAATGCTTAGAATTGAATTTTTGGATATACGAGTACATACGAGTAATGGGAGTTTAGGATGCAAAATTTGGTGGAAATTATATATTTACGTAACGTAAAAAACGTAACATTACGCCTATGATCCCCGAAAGGGTAAGCAGAGGAGTGCAGTACACTCCCACCTTTCATCAGTTACGTTTGTCAATTGTCATACACCGGGCACAGATCCAGACTCCGAGTCACTACTAGAAATACTAAATTAGAAAAATCCAATAGTACCCGAATCGGGATTTGAACCCAGAACCTTCCGATCGGCAATCGCGCTTGCAACCACTCGGCCAACGTGATAGTCCAATTTATTTAGATATCAACCTCCATGATCACTTGCTATTCCTGAAAATATAAAATTCACAAGTATAGCCTTCATTTACTTGATAAATTAACTACAATGCATCTATTACTCGTACCTAACTTAAGTATATGTAAAAATTAAAATAATATAAAATGTCCTGGACAATAACTTGACATACGATGATTGTAATCTTAGCGCCCTTGTAATAGTTTACCTACAACCTGTGTTGCCAGTGTTACGACATCTTCGTACATACCCGTAATACATACCCATCTTGCTACAAAAGAACTAACTAACTTGAAGAGATGTATGCAGATATGTATATTCAAGAAAATTCAATAAATAATATTCTCACGCTGTTGAATATGTTTCCACTGACTTTTGTGCCGGAATTTGGTACACGCTGCATTTTTATTCTATGGAGGGAATATCAGAAAACTAGTAGTATTAGAATGTGTTTCAAAAATAAGTATGTATAAGTAATAATTATGTTTTCTATAGTTTTTGTGTATGAACTGTTATTTTGTATCCATGTTTGAGCCTGAGCAGTTATAGTAGCTTGAAGGCAGGCAAGACCACTGAAAACCTGGTATCAAATGTTGGCGCGTACTTCATAAAAAAATCCGTTTTACGATTAAATGTAACTGGCAGCAATGGTGAAAACAAACGTTCTGTCGTGAGGAAACCTGCATAGCTTTATTTTGTTCTATATTATATATAATTCTGACAATGGCCCTAATAACAATAAGTATAAATATATCAATCTATCAATGCCTGTATTTAGCTATACTTCATATTGAAATATGTTCTGAATTTAAATTTTAAAAATCGAATTTTAAGACAATACCGTCAAATGGCGATAGTTTTGAAATGACTAACATGAGTATCATATACGACAATTTTTATCATTTCATACGTTTTAGAAAACTGGCAACACTTCACAATCGCGTGCTAAGGTATAGATGAGTAACTATGGCAATTGTTGCAAATACGTTGATAACATAATGTTCAATTGCTTTGTGACACATAACTTATAATTTATATCCTCCAAACGCAAATATCTACGTTAAGTATTATATAATTTTAACAGATCAATGCACTTTCCATTTTATCATGATGATGATAATGGCTTTGATAATAATCAATTTCATTTATGTTACGACACAAAAATGATTTACAAATGTAGAATGAAAAATGTTTTCACATATAATTGCAGTCATAAAATTATTGAATGCCGCGATGATCGAGTGGTTAAATGCACGACTGTACATCAAGAGGTCCTAGGTTCGATCCTCGGGTCGGGTATTATTAGGTTTTTCAAAGCCGTAGTGGTGGTTTTGTATTTATCACACCCTTATTTTTTACCAAAAACACAGGCGTGATTCTATTATGTGAAAATTATTTTATAAACTGATGCACAACTTTGGTTACTCTGCCGTCATAGTTTCCTTGTATTGATGTAGGTACATTACATTTAAATATAGAACTCAAAATTTCCATTATCACTGTCAACATACGATCTTTTTTATAATACATTATATACGAAGATAAGTGAACGTGCAACCAAGAAGTAAAGATAAGGTTAGGTAATAATCATTTGCGTAACAATTGTCTCAATCAATAAATCGAACCTTTATTATGAAATAATGGTTACAAATTATTATAACCTTGTCTAAGATTTAAAAAATCATTTGAGATCTTACATCCTTTTTGCTGATTTATAATTTCAAGAAAAACAGACAATGGCTACTTATAAGCAATTCATTTATATAAAAAAAAGAAAATAAACATCATTACTAAACAAAAACGTTACGTACCAAATTAATTACATTCATTTTGAATTCGGACTTATTAGTGTCCGATTTAAATAAAATTGTATTATCAGTGAGATGCTCGTTCATGCCTCCTCAGCCTACTTATTTGTGAAAATACAGGCATCATGTTATGTATTTGTCGACTTAAAAAAATGTTATTTCTTAAATACTTAGCCATCAATATCAGTACTAATAAAATAAAAAAGTCATAATATTTAAAAAAAAATTTAAATAAATATATGTCATTATAAAACATATAGACACGTAACAGTTAGAAATTTTGAGCTAATAAAAGTAGATTGCATGAATTTCTTAGAGATTAAAAATTAACTTTACATTCATCTCTACATACGTACTCTGAAAATGGATAAGTTTCTATTAAAATAACTATATATTTTATTATAAACCAAACAATACAAAATTATTCCTAGTCATAACTAGAATATCTACATTATTAACTTAAATTTATCCACTCTTAAAATTTACGTAGTGTTGTCTGATCAATAAATATTTCTTTTTACCTCCCCATGTTGCACCTATACTTTGACTATACCTAGTGTTCCACGCAACCGCTAAATAAAAGTCGATGGGAAATCATAAAGTGCAAAAGGGAAATAAATCAGGATGGGTCAGCTGGTGTGGGGAGATGCGTGTGCGAAGCCCTAGTGAGGGGCTTCGCGTGCGTCAGCGGCATCTGCCCGACAGATGGCGCCGCCCTGACCCGAGATAACATCGCATGCGCCACACGCCAACACTTTCGGCTGGTCCAAAACACATTATACATCTAATGGCCAATACTCAATGAATTAAACTGAATTCTTCATACGCATCTAGTAAATAATCAAAGGATAAATGTGTCCGTTTAGCAATTGTTTTTGTTTGCTTTAAAAGACTTTCTCGTCTTATAAAGTGGCAACCGAAAGGAATAAATAAGGCGTTGAATCATTTTTGTAAATTAGAGAAAAAATTTAGGTTATAATTTCTTTTTCAATCTTTACATCCATAAGATTAAATAAATTTATTTAATATTTATATATATATAGACAATTATATATATAGACAAGATGGAGACTCTTCTATCTGTTAAGAAGCATCCCTATCAAAATCAGTTCGATCATATCGGTAATTAGTCCGGACTATTGTCCAGACAGATGGACAAAGGAAATTAAATGAGTTTTTGGTTTTTATACGAAAAGCTTTTTTTGTAGTCACAGATAAACACCTCAAATTTGGTTAACATGAATAAATTAAATTACATTATTAAAATGTAGGTACATATTTTTTTTATAATTATTGAATGCATAAATAATGAGATCTATATAAAATGCCATCCACTAGCATAAATGCTACTTAAACAAAACACTGTTATGATAAATATTATTACTATCTACCTCGTAAGATGCTAACTTCTAATAATAACATATTATATTAAATAAATATTACTATTATGTTACAAAGTACAGCGACGGTTGCAAAAGAAATCACTTGTGTTTTGCAATATTCCCTGTACTCTAGCCTCTAGTATGGGCCTTGTTTAACAAACCCGACTCTATGACGTACCTTTATTGTTTAATAAGCAGTAATTATCGTGGCATCATCAAAGTGGTTCGAGTACTTACGCCATATGGCAGTAACATGCTACTGATGAGTAGCATTATCACCGATCTATTTAGTACGGTCAATCATTTGATCGTTTCCACGTTTGTTGGTCTTTAAATGGTGTTTTTGATATAATTATGACACAATATTTGTGAAATTAGTTTCAAAATATTCGGTGTAACCCAGAAAAATAATACAAAGGAGTGCCTAGGGTCAGTGAGCTATTTTGTTTTTTGGCGGGAAACAACTATTAAAAATTCTTGAATATTTAATTACTGACCAAATTCTTTGCCTATCCGTACGTACTAAATAATTACAAGTACGTAGTTAAACATGATATTTTGTGTCGTTTTAAATAGTTCGTTCACAGTTAAAATTGTTTTTATAAGAAATATTTTTTGTGTACCATATTTATAGTATAATTATGTTAATAGTCCATTTTGTTCATACAAGATTAAAGGCCTCGTGACTCCTATTAAAAAAATTAAATTTTTAATTGGTTATTGGCGATGGAGTGATAATGAGAACCACGTGGTTTTGAGGCGCTGGTGCGTTAAAATTACCCCTTCATAGCGCTGACATTACGTCAGGCTACATAAAAACCAATTACAAAAACTATTTTAAACTGTGCACTAAATAACGCCCATTTTATACATTGCAAATTTTAATAGTTAGTTTCCTGGTACGCAAACCATTAAAGTTGTATTACGCGAAGAAATATGTCTAATTCGCCCCGAACAATTATTTAATCATTTCAAATGACAATTTCGTCACGATGAAGGCGGTAATAATAAATTATTAATGACACAATTTTATATATTTACGGCCTTACTTAATAATTTGTTCTTGATTCATATAATT
>DWMG01002649.1:0-12917 GCA_018244855.1 Elbella merops
CTGCCCAATCCCGCGGGAGCTGGAGAGTTTGGATGATGCTGAATGGCATGGTCGCCGAGTGACGACCACAGACTACAACACCGTCTGACGACGGGGTGAGATCACCGGGGTGGCAATTAACCCCCTAAGACTGCTGGGGTAAGGAAGGAATACTCGAAGCTCGTAATCTCGTACCCATGCGGCAAAGCCCGCCGCGGCGTACAAACGACGAACATTCATTCATTCATACTATTTTTCGAGCCAATTACATGAATATATGTTATTACTAGGTGTGCCCGCGACTTCGTACCCTACCAACTACCCTCGCGGGGCCGCATCGGGTTCAACTGACGCGCTTCCAGCCTAAGCTGGACCCTATTTAATATGATGATATGATGATTGATCTGAGCTCTATTTTTCTTGGTACTTATTACGTGATGATTGACATAAATTGACATAACTTCTGAATTTGTTAACTGATTTAAATGAACACTAAACGTTAAATCAAGCCCATCACAATATAATCCTGAGAACTGCGTTCAAATCGGATAAGCCGTTTCTGATATTAGTGTGCACAAACAACGATCCGTTACAGTTTTATTATATGTATAAATTTTGAATCCTACCATTACACTGCGTTTGCTATTGATCACATGATGCTTTTCATTAGAATTCTTGATGATTTTTTTTATCTTTATCACCTTTTGTTCATACAAGGATCCCTCTGCAAAAATAAGCAGAATACGTTGAACTAAGAACAATGTGACTGCGGAAGTACCACGCTTATTTTATGTCAGATCCGGTCTCGTATCATCGCAAGCGTACACTCGTAGCGTAATTCAGAAAATTGAACAATGTTATCTAGTAATACACCTAAAATATACGAGGGCAATTATTAGTACCGTTCGATTAACAAGAGATGGCGTTGTATTTTATAACATGTTTATTATTTGTTTAGCAACTTTATTATTTTATTTATTAAAATATTGTTTGTCTTAATTAAACTTACACTTATCATCGGACCAGCTACATTTTTGTAATAGTCACCGTCGTCTGAGTTTTGGTAACTCACCTAGGATTACTAGATGGGTTACCAGTTAGTTATACAGTAGAAACATTCTTGAACAAACTATACCTATATTTAATCTGCACATCAACAGTAACCTGCATAAACCTGATCCACTTTTGAAATTAACGGATTGTTATTCAATAATTGTAACATTCAATCAAGGATGACAAGCGAGAGAACAAATTAAACTGATATTATTAATTAATATTCTTCCTTAATATATCAGCTTTTCAAACGCCGATCTTAATGAACAAATATTTGAAATTCAGTCACCGTAATAATATAGGACAAAGTATAACGAGCACTGAGGAATTTTAATAAGAAGCACTCTGGAATCAACTATTCCTGTTGTTGCGTAGAAATAATTTATTTTATTTGTCTTAACAGTATCTCGCTCAAATATTTCCACAAAGACATTCCTAGGAGCGTGACGCCTCGGCAAACACAAGTAGATTTAATACATTGCTATATATGAAACCGCAGGGGCGGAGACGCGGCTTCGGAATTTTCGAACAATGGCGGGAATTTGTTAGTTAATAGTTGTGGTTATATTGGAATTTAATTTCTTAGAAGGAGAAACAGTTATAATATTAACCTCGTCAGCTCTCTAAAGATAGAGATATTTGGCAGTCATTGCTCTCCGCCTACTACGACAGAGATCTGACGTGATGATATAATAACAAGAAACAATATATACGGTAAGACGAAGAAGTTGTGGGAAATATTGGGGATGGAGAGTTAAAATTTGCATATTATTTATTTATTTATTTAACAACTAATCGTTACACATTGTGAAATCTGTCAAGCCACTGTGGTTTTTCGTGGAAATCTATGGCAGTATCCTTCTCATTATGACAGTACATCCGTGTTCAACAGTGGGATCATAAAGTAATAATATTAAAACGGTGTAAGGGGTTCCAACCACCATCGCAGGAGCCCAAGTCAACTTCACCTGCACGTGGTACACCCTGCTATAACAGACGAGGCTCTGGCGACCGGCTAGTTGCGGCATAGCGCAGCCTAAATAGGCACGGCTAAATGCTCTGGCCGCCGACGGGCAGCAGCGTCGGCGGTGCGAAAAGCTGTACCCTGCGATCTCCAACCAGCATGCCCAGCGTGGAGATTACGGGCATAAACCCGCTTTGGGGGAGGCCTATGTTCAGCAGTGGACTGAGATAGGCTGATGATGATCATGATGATTAAAACAGTAGTAAAAATAAAACTAAACACTGGTAATTGTGTGCATTCAGAATTTATATTCGCCTAGAATTGAACTATGTCACATGACACCATTGACCACTACATGACACATCCTATGTCACATGTCACCATTGACCACTACATGACACATCCTATGTCACATGCCACCATTGACCACCACATGGCACATCCTATGTCACGTGTCCTATGTTACATGTCATAATTGACCACTAAAGTTAATAATAACCGCTAACAATAATAATATCAGACGGTAGTCCATTTATTAAACTGTTTCTCAATCAAATTAATATAAACGACCTGACTTATTCCTATATCACGTGTCACCACCGACCAGTACAATGAATAATGACCGGTAACAATAATAATATTAGACATCCATGTCACACTATGTTTCTATTTGAGCGCGGCTTTACGCTAAAGGAGATCATGTCGCAATCGAGATGAAATACTGCCTCCAATTTCACGCTATGACGTCAACTCACTGCGTTAAATTGGTGCGTTATTAAAGCGCCGCTGACAGGAAACTGACGGCGGAAATGGCGGGGGATCGACGAGCGTCGCTTACTAAGTCTCTTTACAAGACGATTTTAGAATGTTGATGGTGAATAGCATCAAATATTGACACCCAATTATACATTCAAATGAATATGGATTATTATTTATGTGTACACAAGTCGCTATGGCAGTGTTTTTTTTATGAATACTGATTTAAAAAGTGAGGTAGAAGGATAAAATTAATCAAGTTATAATTCCAATTATATTGTTAGCTTTATAAGGATATATATATTTCGCACTCGGTGTCCTCCATCTACTTCGTAAAGGACCTGGCGTGATGATATAGTAATAATAATAATAACTCCAACGAGCTATCGAAATCAACAAAATATTCAGGAGTAAAACTAATTTGGAACTCCTCTCAAATAGGGCTTCAGTAATTGTATTAGATTTGTTTATTTGATTGAACAATATTTCTGTTTTGTGATGGCTGATTATTATTAGTCTCAGTGGGTACTGACGTCACAAACGTCAGTATAGATCAGTGCTGGCTCGACAACATTATATTCCTTTATGGGGCATTTAAACAAAACTGAACAAACTGAGCATTTGCCGTCAGAACTGAAGCATTATAAGACGCCACGCGAATGAAAACACCTTTTGTCTTTAACGAATTATTTTTTCTTAATTTATGTCACGGAAGTAACAATAGAGGTTACAAGCTGTCTTATGTTCAGTGGTGACATGCAATTTCACCAGAACTGGTGATATGTCACATATGAGTTCCTCTTGAAACCGCCGTTGTATAAATGAATTATTTTTAAGGACAGCGTGAGGATTAACGTGTCTACCTACCTTATTCTCCAAGATACGAATAGCTCATAGCAATGTTGAAACGGTAGCATTATTTTAAAATTTATCTATTATAGAAGAATTATTTATCACAATTAAGTACACTTTTTGTATATTCCATTTGTTTTCCTCCATTTTCCATTATCTTTTAATAGAGTTAATATTTTATTAAAGCCCCTTTCGCTACAGTTTTTTCCCAATTTATTTTTAAATGTTCGTCTATTTTTAGTTCTTTTCATTTATATAATAGTCCAAGTTGTTCATTTTTATTTTTCACTTTATGACGGCGCAGAAATGTTTATAGCCCGTAAGTCTTTTGTCAAGCTATCTATTGTCTGCCTTTTCTGTTGCTTGAAGTCTGGATTCGATCACAGTGTGTGACATCTCACCCCCTATTCCAAAGCGGGTTGTAAACTACACTTCATTGCCTACTTCTTCGGGGATTACAGGCATGATCCTGCGTTACGTTTTTTTAAGTACCATAGAAAATTATACTTTCGTTAATATTATGTTGTTTGCTAACAAACTCTCATCTAGGCCTTTACCAGCGATGGTCGTTTTGACCAAACAAGTGTTAAAACTGAATGCAAAAAATCTGTTTTCCCCCAAGCTACAACACCTACGAAAACTCGATAAACGTTAAAGTAACTGATTTTTCGATTTTTTTTGTATGTGAAGTGATACTGTTCGTTTAACACACATTATATTTTGCTTTCATACAAATATACTCCATGCGTTGATTTAGCTGTGCAAATATTGAGAGTTAGCGATAGACACATGTGACATAACCAGCGGCTATGTCCGGTTACAGTAAATGAACACACATCAGCTACATAGTATACATAGTATACAATTGTAGTATTGCCAGTAGTTGCTAATATATAAATAGCCACAACCTTTGAGTCATCATCATCATTATATCCTATCTCAGTCCTCTGCTGGACATAGGCCTCCCCCAATGAGCGTCATCGCGCCCTGTCCTCGGCCTGTCGCATCCAGCATCTGCCCGCCTCTTTTCGCAGATCGTCATCCCACCGTGCCGGCTCGTATGTCAGTGGCTTTGAGTGCACCTGTTAAATTTTCTGTTACAGTAACGATGGACATCTATGACGGTTCTTTATTCATTTTTGATTATTGCGTTATTATACACACATATTTTAATACCCGCACTGTCAATACTTAGAAAAACAAAAATAAGTTGCAGCAAAATTTATTTCTCGTACTAAAATATTATTAGGTTTCATATGGGCTTTGCGCTCTTAAAACTAGATATACTTACCTCTCTCAATATTTATTCAGATGCAGTCAAACTGAAAGGCTTTAAAATTAATAGTCATATACTCTGGCATTATTTGGTCATATACTCTGGTTAATGATAATAGTCATATACTCTGGTTTATGAATGAGCTGAGCTGTTTAGAAACTGACTTAGCTTCGGTAGCAAACACGTATTTAAAAAGTTGCTGTGACGGCTTTTTTCTCTCCCTTTAACTAAATATATCCCCGCACTCGTAGATAATACCCGTTTCAAGCATCTATGAACTATTGCTATCAGCATACATACGTCAGTATCATACGTTAAACGGTATCCAATATTAACGTGCACCGAACTAACGGCGTGTCGGTACCGATAAAATACCGTCTCTACATTAAGCGTTTCCACAGACACCGGCTGACAGTAAAGTGACCGTAAACTTGAAGATCATATTGGTATTAGCTCGATGTTATACTGGTTTTAAGTAATAAATAATGATCAACCCATTACAATTCCACTGTTGGAATATAGGTCTCCTCTCATATTGAGAGGGTTAAGGCCATAGTCTGCCACGCTGACCAAGTGCGGGTTGGCACACTTCGCACGCCTTAGAAAATATATTTTTTTTTTTAATTCTAAGGTAAGCAGGTTTCCTCACGATGTTTTCCTTCACCGTTAGCAAGTGATAGTTAAAGTTGAAACGCACTTTTGTAAAGATATGCGCGCCATGGATTAGAACTCGGCACCCCGGAGTGAGGGACTGAATTCTTAACCACTAGGCTATTACTGTTAAGTTTGATTTTGTTTTAAGTATTGCTTTTGCTATTTTATATGAGTTAACCTAACACATAGAGATGTCAGAACACGCCCCTAGCCTCTAGCAATCAAAATTAGTAATTACAGCTCAAACGGACCAATCTCTAGATTCTCTAGAATCTCTAGATTTTTTATCAAATCTGTTAATACTTCTGTTGAATACGTTTCTCCTCTCATAAAACTAGGTAATAGCCACAGTCTTATCTCTAAACTAGGTAGCTGACTAAGTACCACCACGCGTCCGGTAGTACACTTTTAATTCTGTTATCTTTTCTCAGACCTGTCACATTCATGAAAAGATAATGCCTACACATTATCTTAGATCGGATAAGCGTCCATCGCAGTCCTCAGCTCATCTTCCCCAATTTAACGGCATGTCATCGTTCCTCTTATTAACGTGCGCCCTGACGGGAACTGATACCGGGAGAGGGGACTGAGATGCTTTTATCCGCTACTCTGTTTACTGAAAATCATCCCGAAATAGCTTCCAGAAAAATGTCATGATGAAAATAACCAAATATGAGCGACTCATTTCAATTGCAAAACCTTTGTATATCCATAAGTGTTGCAATAAAAGAATTGTATAAAGATAATAATGTAGTTTTTTAATACAGTAGTATCTCATTTAGGCATATACCTTTTCCGATGTCGTCGTTTATAAACTTCACATCCTTAAATTTTTTCTGATGTATTGTGTTCCACTCTTTTCAAATATCAAAGTACTAGTAAAAAAAATGTTTTTTTAAATAAAAATACACGCTTGAGTTTGGCTATCATTTTACGTGATGATAAGTCATATGTAGCCTACATTATTTTGTACCTTTATAATTGAGCTCGAACATTCGAATTCATCATTGAAACGCTAAGCTAAATCGACATGTGCAGATAAATCATAATTTCCAATACGCGGAGTACATACGAATCCATACATACATAACTGCGTGTATTCAATGATTCAATCAATATATCCATCACAGTAATTGCGCTCGTAAACGCGTACATATAAATTGAACATGAATACGATGAATATAAATAAGTTCTCTAATGTATCCCCTTCATTAACATATCACTTAATTTGTTCGCAATGTATTTTTTGATGGGATTTTTATTATTTCCATGTTTCAATTATCATTATTGACTTTTTTATCGGCGCCATTTTCTCCCGACGAAAACATATTGTGATATGCGCAAACATGTTGAATGCGACCAATATTTTTTCAATGTTGGAATTTTAATAAACAATTTCAATTAATGATAATTATTTATACATGGTGTACCATCTATTCAGGTGTCTGTAGACAAATTACATTAACATTAAAATATCAATTGCCAATTCATACAAGAATATGCTTTGCGATACGAATTTCGTGACCTTAACATTAATCATCATCATCATGAATTTCATCATCTTCATTTTTTATCATTGTACTATTGAACTCGTGTCTCTATATTTGCACAATGAAACTAGACACTTTACAGTCTGAAACTAAACATATCGCAAAAGGTCGCCAATTACCATCTTTGTTAATAACAACTTAAGGAATTTTATTAAGTAAGTACACCACATATGAGACTAGTTGTGCTGTAATCGGAATTTCCAAGGCTGATTTCGTTCCCATCAGTGGGACTTAAGCCCAACATAATGCATTTCCCCGAAGGGCTTTGTAAGCCCTTCGGGGAAATAAGGTCGCAATGTTCTGATGCTGTTTTATTTATGTATATACGAATGAATTCTGCATAAACAGTAAGTAGGTAAGTAGCTATTGACTTGAAATTCACAGAAGCGGATACGTACAAAGCGAAGCCTCTAATTAAATATTCATACGAGGCTCTCGTCCTCGAATTCACTGCATTGCAGTGCCTTATAAAATAATCAGTATCAGTGACCCGACTGCCGTTGTGTGTGTGTATGTGCCTGTGTGTGCACAAAATGTTGTAGAACGGAACTGAACGTAGGATTGGAAAATGGAGTCGGCGGAAATTGGAAAATTATTTTACAGTTTGTCTGTTTGTTATTGGTTCACTGTGTTTATTGGGAGGTTTTAATAATGATTCTAGTGCGATCGTAAAAATATTTTTTTAAGCATTAATAGGCATAATGGTTGGAATTTCGGCCTCCTACTACAAAATCAAGGAGAGATCCTTGGTTTATAGGATTTTAATTATTTTGCGCATCTTTAACTATGTGCGTCTTTAAGTTTCAATATCTTTGCTGTAGCGATAACAGTAAACATCGTAATGAAGGTAACATACCTTGAAGCTCTACATAGTATTCATTAAGAAAATTAATTGTGTTTAAAAATGAAACTAGCAGAATAGTCTATGGTTCATTTCAATCGTTTTATGGCGAGAGGATCTTCGAACTATTGCAATAAACATTTGAAAACAACATACAATTGATATGTAAAAATAGAGTACAGGAACTATTTTAAATACAGGAACTATTTTAAACACAGGAACTATTTAAAGCCACTTGTCTATTCACAAGGACCAGCTATGCAAGTCTCCCTCGCATTTCTGGGTCAGCTAAATACCACTGGGTCAGTTAATGTCAAGGAGAAATGAGCTGAATATGGTCGTTGATAGGATTCAACTTCCAATGGTCAATAAAAATACGTACATTATTATGGAATATCTTGCAGAGGGTTGAGAAATGAAATGAATAGCTAATCAACGATCTCTTTTATTTAGGAGTATACCGGTTATAATATGCATAAGAAATATTCATTGGTTACCGCTATAATATATTTGTGATATATAACATTCCTTGTTTCCTTACAGAAATAATCGTTTCCAAAAAGAAATTTTCCATTAAAACTGTTTTGGGTACTACGTAAATACGTATTTCTAACCCGAAACATTCTATTTGATTTTACACATATTATCCCTGTGCCCATTAATTTTAAAACAAAACTATAAAATTTACAAAAACTGCGCCAGAAACCGCTGTCACTGCAAAAAAATATTCCAGACCGTTCTGTAGAAATCCCTTGCCGGAGCAGGTCGAATGGATAACTCATGAATATCTAAAAATTCACTCAAATATATTTATATGTCGAAATATATTGAGATGTCAAATATTGAAACGTGTCGAAACGAAACCTACGTACGTCGAAAGTAAAAAAGAAATACATTTCCAACTGGTATTACCGCCGGCAGCCTTATTAGCACTTGAGAGCTCTTGAGAAAAATACATCAAACGTGTACCATATGAAACGTGAAACGACATAACGCTACGTGAACTTTGACGACGCGAGGTAAGCCTTATTCACGCAACGTTTTACTGCCCTATGATTTGCACGCACTCGTCAGAGTATTATTATTAATATAACAACAACCCAGATCCTTTACGAGGTAGGCAGAAAGCAACATCAACATCAATATCAACATTATCATCATCATCATCATCAGCCTATTCGTGTCCACTACCGGTCATTGGGCTGACGTGAAGGTGTTTTTGCCTATAACCCCCACGCTGGGCATACAGGTTGGGGTTGTTATATCTGTATTCTATTATATTTGCGCAACCAAAATCAGTATATTTTCCATCCAAATTCTAAGCGTCACTGTACTTCACGCTCAACTAAATAAATTCTGGATCTGGTGTTGAGGAATCTGCGGTTTTGTTTTAATGACAGTCCTGTTTCGGTTGACCCACTTCTTTCACATTGGAGTTTTAAGTTTTGCGCGTTTAGACTCCGCCCAGAACGTGGGATTTAATTGTGTACTACGTAAATGTTTTTAAGGGACTACCATAATACGCGCACGGCATGATAAAATGTGCGAGAGCTGAACCATAGATTATTGAAGTTAAACAAGCTCATTATGATCATTAGAAACACGTTTCCAGATTATTCAGAACGAAAATGTCCTGTCAGTACTTCCAAAGTTTTTGGAATAGCTACCTTCTGCCATGACTTGACACTGTAAATCATAAAAAAACACGACTAATCTCACCCCTTGCTTCATATCTTTCCTGATATATTCGTATTTCAAAAGCGGTCAATCGTATTGTATCGAAGAGCTGTCATAGAGTTGGCTCTGGGTGTACTTATACGACCATACTTCGCAAGTTGTAGTTTCAGACATATCTGATTTCTTTTCAGTTCGCTCAGGTGTTCCATAAGGATTTCGTCAGGGGAATGTAATGTTTAACATACATATTTATAATGTGGGTGTGGTCTAAACTACATTACCATTTGTCGACGATCTAAAAATTTTCAAAACGTTGACCTAGAAGGCTTGTTTATTGTCATCCTATGTAATACTATGTACTATAATACTATGTAATGTAATAATATGTAATGTAAAGGTTTGTTTACTGTAATATTGTAACCTTGTGCTTTGGTATGATAAAAATGGAGAGCACTCAAATACGTCAAAATACTTTACAATATAATTTTTGAGTAAAATATTTAATGATAATAATAATTATGGTTTAAGTGATAATAATACCGTCACTCCAGCTAGGTGGAGTGACGATATACGTAAAGTGGCTAGCAGTGGTTGGATGCGAAAAGCTGAAGATCGAGCTCAGTGGCGTGTCATTGGAAAGGCCTATGTCCAGCAGTGGACGGGAATAGGCTGATGATGATGATGATGATAATGATGAAATAATAAAAAAATATTCCACGTTGGTCAAATAAGTCTTATTCGATAACACGATGCATTTCAACCTCGCCCTGCATGAAGATACACGAAACGTACCTCTTATTACGTAATGGTATAGATAAGAAAACCTAGAAAATCAAAATTACTTTACGGGTGTGCGGTTTAAATCCTAGCCTTGTCAGTGAAGAAAAACATTGAAAAAACACACTAGAAATCTTGTGTGTGATAGCGCGTGGTCTGCTAATGGGCAATTGACTAACATGATAAACAGTGTTTTTAAATCTCCCTTTTTCCAAGAGGTCCCTGTCGAACATTAAAAAGGTGACGATTAAAAATACATCCATGGGCTCAATGTACTGTTACTACAAAATATAGAATTCGAATACAATTTACCAAGGGATTCTCACTACCTCCTATATAGTAGGACGTATACGTAACTGGTGAAATGTGGGAGTATGCTACACTCGTCTGCCTACCCTTCCGGGGATTACAGGCATGATTATACGTTATAACAAAGAAACCTATCCTTACTTTGCTTGCGTTACTAATAAAACCGTGAAACGTGCTAGGTAAAACGTAGAGTGAGCTTCCAAAGCTATTACACTCTCGACTGAATGAAATAACGAACGAGCAATCGTTCATTTAGTTCATTTGAATAACAAAGGCACTACATATCCGTATTTTCGTTCATAGTTTAGATTAGCGCGAACACCTTGCATGTTCGGTGGTTCATATAGACCGTGGGAAATAACTTTAGACATTATATATATATGTACAACCTTGCTATATATGTACAAAGCATGACTGTGTGCGTGTCTATAATGCGTGTGCATATGCGGGTATATGTGCGTGGGCGTGTGCATGCGCGTATACATATACATGTGTGTATTGTTCTCGACGATTAAACATTGTGTTATTTAAATTTAAATGCAGTTATACCGTGACTAATAATCTCTTAGAGTCCATTAAAATCTAATAATAGGTTTTTCCTACACGCCGCTGTGACGTCATCACGCAGGTCTCACGTTATCGCGCATGAGATGTCCATTAACTGTACTTGTGTGTATAATGATTAGAGTCTTATTTTCTATCCTCGCAAGCCTCGTTTCCTAGTTTTATAACAAAACTAATTTAGCAAAAAGCGAGGTCGCACGCCGGTACTTTCTCGAGGAAAGGGCACTAAGCAATTAGTACTTATACACGAACCATGTTAAGCGGCTTTTGAGCCCCGCTGGCTCGGGACCCATTAAGATTTCAAAGGTATAGTTTAAACTCCGTAATAGTCGTTCTTATTGTCAATACAACCACCGTTTGAGATTTCTAAAAGTACAATTATGATTTATTAGCGTTATAGATAGATAGATAGATAGATATAGATACGTTCATTGCATGCATAGAGTTGCAATACAAAATACAATCCAAAATCGATCCCAGGCCCTCTCGATCAGTAGTCACAGTTGCAACAACTTGACTAACGTGGAAGTCATATATCGAAAGGGACCCATATAGATATTTATTTATTTCAGTATTAATTAAAACGGTATCAAAATAAATAACCAGTGTGATAAAGGAAATTTATGCGGTGCAGATTTTTTACATTAAATTTACAAAAAATATTACATGCTATCACGGCAAAAGCATAAATTAAAAAAATTGGGCTTAACCGAAATGTAAGTCAATGTTACAGCCAAAAAAAAAATGATTTAATATCAAAATAATCGCCAACTGTGCCAAGATTAAAGGTACACTGTATCTACCATCAAAATGTTGATATGGCAAGATCTATTCTTACTCATCTTACGCTTTGAAGCATAATACATACACAACACGCCAAGTTCCTTACGGGGTAGGCAGAGAGCTCGGACTGCCAAATATCACTTTAAAATCGAGTGTCTTCGAATCAATCAAAATAATAGCTTTTTAATAAGTTTTGTATCAAAAAATATGCGGTATATATAACGAAAACACATTTTTTATGCTTGTTTTAGGGTTCCGTACAAAAAACTTAATATCCGTAAAATACTTCAAAATGACAAAATTTGGCTACAACAGACTGAATATATTATAAAAACTTCAGCGGCCTAAAATAATTCTTACAACGATATTTCACTTTCACCCAACCCCTCAATGTTGCCCTTGTCAATAACGCTACCCATCTTTAATTATTGAACAGAACTCGAGGCAGCGATGCACATAAATTATCCACAAATTGCGCAAATTACAGACTATATAAATTACTTCTTCAGCCATCGATTTTCCCTTTCAACTGGGAACCGTACGGCTGAAACAGTACAGCGCTCACTTTGGTGCACCTAATTATAAAGTGTCAATGTGCGTTTGTAATTTATATTACAAGTTAGAAAACACTTCAGCGCGTCGCTCCGGGGGTACTGGGTTCAAATCTATGGCGCGCACCTCTTTAGAAAAGTGCGTTTTAAGTTTAAATATCACTTGCTAACTTGGAAAACATCATGAGGAAACCTACACACGTTAGAATTTATAAAAAAAAAATTCTAATGTGTGTAAAGTCTGCCCACCCGCATTGGCCAGCGTGGCAGACTATGGCCTTAACCCTCTCAATTTGAGAGGAGACCCATATTCCAACAGTGGAATTATAAT
>DWMG01002650.1:0-12913 GCA_018244855.1 Elbella merops
CTGCGCTATACCGCAATCAGCCGGTCGCCAGAGCCTCGTCTGTTATAGCAGGGTGTACCACGTGCAGGTGAGGTTGGTTGGGGTTCTTGAGATCGTGGTTGGAACCCCTTACACTACTTGGTACTATTGGATTTCTATAATTTAAAATTTCTAGTAGTGACTCGGAGTCTAGATGTGTGTCCGGTGTATGGCAATAGACTCACCACCTATTCCATTGTGGGACTTAAACGTAACTGGTGAAACGTGGGGCTATACTACACTCCTCTGCCTACCCCGTCGGGGATTACAGACGTAATGTTACGTACTGACTTGCTAATTTATTATTAAAAATGAATTTTGTCTAAGAAATTCATTATGGCAAAATATATAAATTTTAGCTAAGAAATATATTTTATAACAAAATGTGTTCTATCTTTAGAACCTATCCATGATTTCAGAAAAGAAAACTTTAACTTCTTAAAGAGAAAAACGAATATATGTATCAGAAGTAATATATTAATAATTTTATATTTAGTGTCCGGAGTTCAGGATTTTAAGCTCCTGCTACACACGTCATACCTTAAGAAGTATGCACATTGGTCATAATGCTAAAGGAATATCTAGTGGTGAAGCTGGCACGTTTCGGAGTTCTTTGTAAGCCCAGCTTATTTGGTAGCGTGTATGAAAATGATGAACTTTTTTTTGACATTATTTGCAGTGGTTTTGAGGTCTGTAAAGAATATATTTTGAGAAAAATTGTAATGTAAGGCTCTTGAAGAGAACGCTATGCCGATATTTTATTATTTACCCTGACATTTTATACACTGTCCATATTATTTTACTGACCAATGAACGAAATCCTGTATTCAATGTTCCATATGTAGAGTTTCAACGACAACAGCTACTATAAACTCCATGGTATTATTACGTTGTAAATTAACCCTTATTGAGACGGCGATAGACTCCACGTTAGCTTCCTGACTCAAACATTCAAAGTACATATAGGCAGTAAACTAATGTTTTTTATTGCGCTATTCTTTGCACGCTAGGTCAGTAGGACAGTGGAAGGTACTAATAGGGTTGATAAATTATTCTGAGTGTGAATAATTTACACATTAATAATAAATCCTATATAGGGCTGAAGTTTAGTGCCCCATCCGTAATGTAGAATTTGTTTAATGTAAGTATGTTTGGATAAACTTTGATTATATCAATTTTTGATACAACAATATAGTGATGAGGCTGCCGTATTATACTGATTTTGAATTTGGAATAAATTACGGTTTTATTTCTTAACTGAAAATGTTTTAAAGCTTTAGTGAACAGTTCTTTTAGATAATTTGGAATGGAATGGAAACTGACATGTAGACTATTTATATACATGAGGTATTTATAGTTACATAATACGTCCAAATATATAACATTATTATTGTTATATACACATATTCACGAGATGTAAATAGATTTATTGGGCGCATATAGCTCGATTGATGATATTGTTAATCGGCCTAAGCTGTGTAGAATAGTAAAATAGGAATTAACAAAATTAACGATCTAAGCAATTTTTAAGTTGTTTCATTTATTATAAGTATGTCATTAATATTCTCTGCTTTATTCGAGCGTATTATTTGCTTTCAGAATCATGACTGCCTCATTGGCTTAGTGGACGCAAATACGACTGCTGAGCATTTGGTCTTGAATTCGATTTCCGGATTGTACAAAGTATTGTTGAATTTTTTTAACTTTAAATTCGCTCGGAGTTTGGATTTGTATTCGATGTATGGCAATAGGCTCCTCTCCTATTACATGGGACGCATAACATAGCTGGTAAAGCTTGGGAGTAATACATACCTCTGCCTGTCCCTACATGGATACACGGGCGTGATGTTGGGTTATGCTATCTCGGAATCACGAGCTATAATTGTAAGTACGAAAAAAGTGGAAATAATTCAAATGGTTGCCTAGGTTTTTCGTTCTTTAATACTTTGTGATCTATGACAAAGATATTCTCTGAAATGCAAAAATAATTTTCCTGAGGGTTCTTAGATATACGACTATATACGATATGTATATATTTTAAGCATTTTGAGACCAAAAAATGATATGTTGTTATTATTGTAGAGTTCATTGGTTCATATTTTGAAAGAGCAGTAGACAGAAAAAATAAAGAAGAAATTAAATTACCAAACAATGAACCAAAACAGACTTTACATTATAAAACCATTATTTTATTAGATATATTTGAATTTATAAGCATATTTAAGTATCACATTAGTATAAACATGTCGTGTGCTCACAGCGGGTGAATTATAAAAAAATAAATTTATTTTAATATACAAGACACTTTTGACTACATTATGACTCTACATTTGATACAAAGAGAAAAATAAATAATCACAGAGAGGTCAGGCTGTTACCTAAGAGACAATATCTCTCTATAAATTTAATACACGATCTGAACCACGTCCTTATATACATTGAAGCAGTCTAATTTGGTATTGTGGGTCATTTACTCGCCTACAGTAATAAGTACGTCATACGTAGCCTGATTTTCGCTTCATATAGCATGACTTACCCGCAACAAGTATTTTATGCATTTTATTAGTATTTTATGCAGTACTAGAACACAGTAGAAAGCTCGGTAGTAGAGCCAAGTAGTAGGGTTCAGTAATAGAGCTTAGTAAGAGAGTTCAATTGTAGGGACTGATGATAGAGTTTTATAATATAACTCAGTAGTAGAGCTCAGTAATAAAACTATGTACATAGCACACTCCTATTCAGTAATAAAACTATATAGTATAATATTGTACATGAAAACCATCAAGACGACTGAACTACGAGTAAATTGACTAAATAAGTAATATATTTTAGTACCAAACATTATTAGCAACCTTTTAGTCATTGAACCCGCACGATGTCTGTATATTTCGAACGGATCTCGAAGAATCCTTCGGCTAGTCGCTATTCGCCGATTACCAACGCTACGATTGCGACATTGCATCTAATAGCCACTGCTGTTCAAAACTAGGCTCTCTTCATACAAGTTGTATTAATTAAACTGTCTTAAATACGTAGTTGTGTTTTCCACTTTTGGATATTATTTTATAGTTTATATCTAAGTCGCCTGTCACAAACTGAAACACACAGAGATTGTCAGTGAGAGTGTCGCAAAGATTGACAGGAAATCACATCGCAGAGTTCTCTATAACGTTCGCTAAGGTGTACGAAATCCGTTAAAGCTCATTTAGGCAGGGAAGTAAAATATTTGTGTAAGCCTGTAACTTTCACACTATCAAAGGAGAGGTATGGTATTGGTTATAACTGTGAGAATTGTTCCAATAGATCTTATATATTTGTATCAATAGTTTATTGGTGTTGTTCAGCCTATATTGCTTAATTTATTTATTTACTCTTTATTCCACACCAAAAACAGGCATAACAAAAGGCGAACTTAATGCCTAGTGGCATTAAGTTCGCCAAAGTTAACTTAATCTATTTCCTAAACACCTAGAAGAGATGTTTTACAGAATACCGCAATTTTAATAGCTACTCCAATTTTGTTGCTCCTCATAGAACTAATTTAAGGCCAAAAGTAGTCAGTGCGGACCACACAGATTCGAATTCAAATAATAGTGACAGAACATAGAAGTGTAATTCAATGTTTCTTTATCTCCCTATCCCACAGATGAACCGAACAATATTATAAGAAATGCTCTTGTTGTTATCAAAATGTCGTGACTTCAAAATTCAAAAATAATATCTGTAAGCGATAAACGGGTCGTAAAAGTACTGTACCTAATAATCCAGTGTGCACAGACCCTAGCACCTTACAATCCATATTTAGTCACATGGCCCTAATTGCCTATGTTTTTTCCTCGGAAAATCACCTGATTGCTAAAATGCCGTAATACCGAAGTGTGTTTTGGAGTTATATATAGGTATATCGAGCGCGGTAGATTTATTTGGGTATGTTAAGGAAAGTCATATATTTAGTAGGTTAATAGCTCGGCGCTGGCTAACGACTCGGATTTGAAAGAGATTTATTATGATTTATTTTCGATTTTTATTTAGATTGACGTCGTGTTTTGTAATAACGGTACTGTGTGTTTATTAAAAGTGTAATTTGAACGAAGTTCCTTTTAAAATTTCATTCCTTTTGTTTTCATTTATATCGATTACTTCTATGAAAGTTGCAGTTATGTTTTAGTCCTCAATCAAAAGATGCCTTGGGCATTCCAGATTATTTATCGCAATAATATAACTGTGATAATTAATCGCGACTTCAGGTGTATGTAGTTGTAATAGAATAGAGTTGCCAATGGGTCAGTGGTTATAGGTATAACGTTAGGCTGAATTAATGCTCTGCGATTTTACAAAATTGTAGAGATGACAATTATTATTACAATTATAATTTATTATTAGTATGAATTGTTATATGGTGCATTCATACAGTTAACAAATATTAAAACTACATTTACTCTAATGCCAACTCTTATATACAAGCCTTATCATACTTTCGTATATTGTATGATTTATACAACATTAACACAATAGGTGCCTGTACTTATTATTATATTGCCACTCTACGTCCTAAAGAGGGTAGACAGAGACTACCAAGTGCCAAAAACGTTATGTGGTACATTTAGCGCGATGCATAAAGAAAAAAAACCTCGGGGAAAAACAATTGAACAACATATTACACAACACAAAAAGGGGATAAACAACAACGGTATCCAAATTGCATGTTAAATACATATACATACATACACACATACGTACCTACGTATAAACATACGTACGTACATACATACATATATACATAAATAAAAGAACGTTTGGATACGTCAAAATCATATATAAAGCGGTAATTAGGCGAGTCGACGGAGGCCGTGGCAAATATTTTCACACGACCGCCTCTACATAACAATGAGCCATTCAAGGCTGTTACACAATGGCTATTGGGTATGAGTCATGGGTCAACGGATTGAACTCGCATGGTCAGTGTGTAAGGACCCGATACAATTGATGGGACAGGACAGGAAGTACGTATTACTTTTTTTTCTTTCTCTATCTGCTTTTTTTCTTCTCTACATGTGCCTCTTGGTGTTCCAACGAGAGGTTCCAACCACCATCTCAGGAACCCAAGCCAACCTCACCTGCACGTGGTACACCCTGCTATAACAGACGAGGCTGTGGCGACCGGCTCATTGCAGTATAGCGCAGCCTAAACAGGCACGGCTAATTGCCCTGGCCGCCGCCGGGCAGCAGTCGGCGGTGCGAAAAGGCGTACCCTGCGATCTCCAACCCGCATGCCCAGTGTGGGGATTACGGGTATAAACCCCCTTTTGGGGGAGGCCTATGTTCAGCAGTGGACTAAGAAAGGCTGATGAAGATGATGACGATGATGATGATGATGATGTGTATAACTTTGTGTTTCATTTTCTATCGATCTCTATAATTATAACTGCTTTGAATGGTAGAAGAGAGCGAAATGACGTTATCTGTGGACGAGAGCAGGGAGGCGGAGATGCTTTTGGACGTCCATAGATAGAATATTTTCAAACGTATACCATAAGGCGTTCGGAGGCATCAGCACGAGGACTACCATGTTTGTTGTGATCATTAAAATTGATGTTGCGCATTAGGTTTCAACGTAAACCTTAAAATGTTAACATCAAGTTTTCTTCACAGCGTTTTTATAATGTGGTCTTTATACCGAATACTATTAATAATAATAACAATAATACCACTCAATTACGAATTCACTAACAATTTTAAGTGAAAACAGAAAAACTCTAATATACATCGATGAATATTGTTATTATGTAACATTAGATTTAAGAAGGCGTGATTTTACGTTTGTAGATTTAATATTTATGATTGTACATATATCCCGTGAAAACTCACATACAGTTAATTAAATGAAAAGTAAACAAAGCCTGTAAATAAGTTTATAGAATTATAAGTTGTATATTCACTAGACAACTGAAAATTCACGCACATAAATTTTCATATACATATGTACTTACATAGGTTTTAATGATAGAGAACAGCGACTGCCTCGTTGGTCGAATGGTTGCAAGTGCGACTGCCGATCGGGGGGTCCTGGGATCAAATCCCGGGTCGGGTACTATTAGATTTTTCTAATTTAGAATTTTTAGTAGTGACTCGGAGTCTGGATGTGTGCGCGGTGTATGTCAAGAAGCTCACCACCTATTCTATTGTGAGACTTAAACGTAGCTAGTGAAACGTGGGGGTGTACTACACTCCTTTGGCTACCTCTTTGGGCATTATAGGCGTGATGTTACTTTTTTTTACGTTTTAGAACAGCGATTAAAGGGTTGTCGGTCTAAACAAATCTATAATTCTATGTATGTACGTTACCGAAACATAACACGAAATAAAGGAACAAATAACAAATGTTATTGTTGCGTTAAAATATTTTTCCTGTATACAATGTATACATTACATTACTGTATACAATGACAAATGTACATACGCTGACAGCTGATTTTATAGATTGCAGTTGTCTGATACTCGGCGGACTGATTTTTTGATTTATTTTTACAACAGTCGACGAAAACAGTTTCGTTTCGATGTTTGTATACCTGAAATAAAATTGTAATGAAATTTGTTTTTTGTAGTGGTGGCTTCACATTACGGGTCTTTACGGAATTCTTACAGTGAAAATAATATTTATTCAGTTGACTTTCAAACTTTACATGGGTCGTTTCTTTAAAAGATGGAAGAAGATAATACATGTTTTACATAATGTTGGATAGACCCTTAATTATCCATAGTTTTGAGTTGGTTGGTAGGGCCATTTATCGTTTGCGTTGTGTCAAAGTTCCAAATAATAATACAAAGCTGTTTCATATCCTTGAAATCCCGACAAATCTTTATTAGTTAGGGTCTTGGTCGAGAGTGTGCTGCCATCATAGCTGGTACAGATAGAATGGTATTCGTTAAGCTACGAGTATGTTTATGCTCATCAAATTTGTAAATAACTTTTTTAGCCAGGATGTTATCGAGAGTGTGAAGCAACCATAAGTGGTACAGGCACAAGTTAGGTTCTACCCAGTACCCGTTACACTAAGTAGATGTTGTCACGAGAACATTTGCATGAACAAACAGAACGTGTGGACAAACGTTTCGCTATAAAACATTGATTTCATTGAACGGTACGTGATCAGTTAGCCCAGTGATAGGCTTAACTGTTGCGGTGTCCGGGTCAATTTCATGGTGGATCACGGTTGAGCTATGGAAATTGGATCTAATAGTTGTTCTAGAAGCAGATTCATCATCGTTATTCAGTTTCTTTTGTCTTTTACTCTATTCTCTTTCGACAGAAGAATCATTTTGACCATACTTCGTTATTAACTCATTATTGTAATTAGACACAGTAATAAACAACAGACTTACCTCTTATTCCCTGGTGGAATGTATTATATAAGGTAAATGGTGAAATGTGCGAATGTGCCGTAATCTGAGGACGTTTCATAACCCAGAATTATGTCTTAACACAGTATTAAATCTAGATCCATAGTTAGAGTTGGTTTAGGATAGAAAGGGTTATATCCGCAAAGAAACTTCTACCCAAATTTCTGGGTTGAAATCAAACTGTTCTGCGTTATAAATGTATGTGTGTTCGTTCTTTTGTATAATAGATCAGAAGCCACTTCTAAAATTAAGCAATTTTAGTTGTAAACGTGTCACAATAAAAATTCCATGTATTTACATTGACTGGCGTATTTTATGTTTTATTTTAGCATAAAAAATCTCTCAACTGACATTTATTGTTGCGCTGTTATTTTTAATTATCGAATAATAATTTTCACAAAATGCGATTATTATTGTTCAAAATTGTGTTCTCTATGGAAATGAAGACATAAAGTTACCACTAATGCGTCGCTTATTACAATAACAGGTTATTTGTGAATGGGATTCGCTTTCAATCATTTTGTCTCTAAATTTTGATCGTCCGAACAAATTGACGTTTATAGCATGGGTTTTTTGTGACACAAAACGACATTCCACGCGAGCCATTATAGATTGTATAGTGGACCAAATAGTAACGAAATTTGTCTATACGTATAATAAAAATATATTGTCCTATTGTCTTAATAACACCTCGCTAGCAATAGAATTGTGGAACATTCATAGAAAGTACTCGAAAATCCCTTTATTTACATTATGGTTATGTCGATAATTAAGAATATTCTTTTATAGGACCAAAGATATTACTTTGACTTGATGATTCATAAATGTCTGAAATTTATGTCATCCAAGGGCAATGTATTCATTTATTTGAGGGTATTATCAATATTTTCCAATAGGTGGTACCTGTAGTAATAATTCACGTCATCACGTCAGGTTAGGGGGCCAAGACTTATGGGGCACAGAGCATTGGATGCTAAACATTTCCATCGTTAAACCTGATGTGTAAGACTTATACGAGGAATTCGCCATTACATACATGGTATCATACATATATTCGTTTTTGCCTTTGTATATGACACATAGCTGTTTTATAACTCTTTTACATTCCATTTCATTTAACAATCAGTTTGTGTAGCTTAGGGTTCAATCTACCACGCATCTATAGTTTGGATTCATGTAAAATCAGCCGCGCCTGACGTTGCCCAACAGACCAATTGTGATTTAGAAACTCGTCTGCGCTACGAGTGCTAAATTGTTTTAGTTAATTAAGTACAATTATATCTTACACCACCATTTTTAGCGGTAGACTGCGACAGACCTTGATATTTTATCAACATTTCTTCATCACTTGAAAGCCAAAAAAACAACAAGAATCTCTTCATTTAGACATGTCTCAACAAGCCATCATACTGCATTTTACGTATTTTCACACTTAACCCAAGTGCAGGTACATACAAAACGCATGTATTTAAGATATTCTACAAATTTCAAAGTGGTGAGTCATGTACGTGTAAGTGACCAATTCCGGAGTTATCGTGGTGACCATCTGACGACATAGTCCACTCGTGTCCACTCAGCTAAGTGGTCACTTAAAAGTTTAAACGATTTACGTGTTACAAAATGTTAATACTAGCTCCTTAGTGCACATACATACATATACTCGTATGTATGATGGAATTGATGTAAAAAGCTGTATCTTAAGAGTTACATAAAGTCTTGGCAAAAGAACTTGTGAACATTCAAGTTAAATATCGTGACTATCTTGCACATATTGGAGTTATCTTTAATAATTGGTTCGCGTCTGATGTTTGCCAATCCACATTTCGTCTGAGTAGCAGATAATGTGCTTAATCTTTCCCATGGACCAATAAAAGGATTGTTCATGGTGATAATGATAATGTATCTGTTCCAACTTAGATCTGATCATCAACAGTGTTACCATTCCACTGTCATGACTCTCCTAACACAAGACACTGACACAAGTCTCCCCTTCGAATGACAAGGAAATTAAACTGGTCGTATACTCGTATTTCAGTGCATTTATGATTGAGTTACTTTTCATACGTATACTGTGGCTACATTTGAGGTGTCCATCAGCTGTGCAATGTTTCTACGTTTTTTTTAGTTTACATATACAGTCACAGTGTAAATATACACACGTTGTACATATAATAGTATAAATATACACTTAATACAGTCACAATGTAAATATGTATATACACTGACTGTATTAAGAGGTGTCTAACAGCTACAGCTACTTAACAGATGGTCGGCACTTCAACTTCAGTAGGATAAAAAATTAGGAGCCAACCTACGCGGCCACAGTCGACAACAGATACAGTATACAAAGTGACACGAAGACACACTTAATTTTTATTATGTCATCTAATGGACGCGTTCGTGTAGGAGGCGGTGGACATGACGCTCGTACCAACGACCGGCGAATGAACTGTACAGTTTGAGTTTCCTTATGAAAATATAATATTCATTATTATTATTATTATTGTATCATCACTCCAGCTCTCATACGGAGTAGGCAGAGAGCACAGTCTATGTATAAGGATGGAGATTCTTAGGTGCTTTTGATAGAGTAATCACCCTCTTTCTATGCACATGCCGGTTTCGGAGACTTCTGATCCTATCGTCCAATATCTGATCTTGATCTTGACCACGAACAGAGATAAAGACTCATCTTTTTTGATAAGCGAGTTTTTAGTTTTTTTCCATAATTATGTATGTATGCACATATCTGTTATACTCGTATCATGTATTCACATATGGTTTATCATGTACTAAAACACCACTAATATAGAAAACAGTACATTATATAGTACATAACTCAAGATATAAATGCTTGGTATTTTACACATCCTTCAGAATAACGAATGCTTTAATGATTTTTATGTTTGTTACTCTCGGGTTTCTTTCGTTTAGAGGTTAGCGTTAAGAGAAATCCTTTTTTTGACAGTAACTTGAAATCTGGGTTTATATCTTTGTTTCTTCTTCAACAGTTATTTTAAAACTGTCTATTCATTTATTTTAACGTTATAACTGTTTCAGTTGTGTTTTTATGTTACATTCACTAAAATGGTTGTGTTACAATATCGTGTGGATTTAAATTATATTATGGGACGAAATATTTTGGAAATAATAATACAATATAATTATTCCTTCTTGTATACCAAACATATTACAACTAAGAAAATATATGTACATTTAGAGAGATGAAGAGATCAACAAAAGGCGGCATTGTCGCCAACGAGCAATCTCTATCAAACAAATTTTCGGTACAAGTTAAGAATTGAAAGAAATAGAGAAGCTACAGAAGTATAGGACAGTAAAGTACCAAGTAGAGTACCCCTTTTTAATTCCGAGAAGAGTGGCGCAGGTGACAAAAGTTTTTCTTGGAATCATTTATATTTCCAGGTGATTTAAGTCACAAGTGTTTTGATGGCTTAGAAATTTTCTGACAACTAAAGTAGCTTATTTAAACGGGTTATTAATTTTTTATATTATACATTTTTCTCATGAGATTTTCATGTTTACTATCCCTTAAAATTCACATTGAACTTAATTAATATTTTGTATATATGTATCTATAAAAATATCCATTCCTTTGTCAAATGCACGAGCACATGTTTATTAAATGTTATTGGTAACTTAAAAAAGATTTGAAGTTACCGTTCGGGTATATATAACAAGGTTAAAATCCGGTACACTTTACAGTCGCATGTGTAAATAACACATTTGATGTGTCGCTTTATGAAGTTGGTGCTACAGGGTAAATACCTACAGAGGCTTAGGGATCTTAAGTATTTTAAAATAATTCATAAATATTGTACTGAAAGAAATATCCGTTCTTCGATATTACTTTCAGTGCATTATTCTTTTATTTTATTTTTATAGATCTCGAAAAAAACTGTAATTAAAAATATTAATTACTGTACTAGTGGATATGTTGTATCATTTAGGATTTTAAACTGTGATTATTATTATCAATGATGATGTTTTTCAGCAGGCTTATCCGGCCGGTTAGGATCCCGAAAATTCTTTTCTCAACCTATTTTACCCGTGGATCTTACTTTCATTGTAACAATAACTCTTCTTCTGAACTTCCAAACCATTAATATCTATAACCTGTATATTTTTGGCGCCAAATAAAACTGAAAAATATATTACGTACTTAATAATAACTTGGAAGTTTATTTTTGTCGTCGCCCAAAGCTCTACCTCTGTTCTCTACGACAATATTTGCTCACGTAGTTTGTACAGCCGTGTGAACTTTGCAACGAAATAGTTAACACATCCATAACAATTTAGTACTTAACAGAAACTTGTTCCGTCCAATAGCTTATGGAAGTCTAATTCTGGATATAGGACTATTCTGATTGACATTACTCTATTGAGTTAAGAATGTTTTAAATTCAACGGTTTTTGGTGTTTTCTTGAAGTTATCAAGCTACCTGGAAGGAGAGTGGACGGAGCTCCTTTTGACCGGGTATTGCTGGCGTTCGGAAAGTGTTATTTAGCATCGGTTGTAGATCCTTCAAAGGATATGGCTTGCCTCTGTACATTTTATGTTGCTATATAGATATACAGAGAAAACGATGAATTTTCTAACAGCAAGTAACTGCTACTGTGTATGAGAAATTGGAAGCTTACTATTAAACGTTTTGTAAGAGACTATATATAAGACTAAATGCCGTACCGAACTGACTGAACCTAACCTGACTGCTGAGTTGGGAGTGGTGGGTTCGATTCCCACCTAGAACAAATATTCGTGCGACGAGTACACGTATATTTTCTGTATTCGGATGTAAAAATATGAGTACCTTTATACTCGTGCATTAGACACTGGTATAAATTTGCTTGTACATGCTGGTATAAAGCTACTTTACCAGCCGTGTGCTTACCCTAGCACACACTCAGCCTGCTGCTGCTGTCTAGCCTGGTAGCACACCCGCGTGAGGAGATGTCGCCAGACATTGATCATGATTATAAAAGCAGCCGAATGTGTGTCCTACAACATCAACCTGCGTGAACATGAAGTTTGTTATTAACCGAATGTCTCAGAAGCTAGAATAACTCGTATCTCCATTGACCCTTAAACATAAATATTTTTAACACGTTATACCTGGTAATATTATAAAGTTGTAGCTTTCAAAGATCCAATAAGCTATAGAAATGACCACGAAGATATTTTTTTTTGTGTCACGATATAAGATGTTGTTCTTCTTCAAATTATTTTTCTCTAAATTATTTATTCGTATCTATATATTTTCTTATCCGATCATTATTAGTAAAATAAGCTATACCTCTGTGTGTCTTCCTTATTGTTTATTTTATATACATAATCAGTATGTATATAATCTAAAATTGTATATTTAACATTTACAAAAGTTAATCTAATTTTATTACCTCGTTGGTCGTGTTGGTTGCAAGTGTGACTGCCGATCGGGAGGTCCCGGGTTCGATTCCCGGGTCGAACACTACA
>DWMG01002651.1:0-12912 GCA_018244855.1 Elbella merops
TTTATTAGATAAACATCATCATGATAAACATCTGTACATATTGTCATTTTATTGACTTCTTCAGTGTTTATAAGCAAAAAATCTGATATATAAGTGTCATGTTTATATATTCTCTGGTTTATTTACATCTTTGATTGGTTCATTCAAAACCAATGGTATGTCACCCTTTACGCTCTTTGGTACCCATCCAGTGGAGTCTTCTTCCATCTTTCTCTTTTCTTCTTTAACTCTCTCATACTCATCTATCTCCAGCTGGTACTTTGGTGTGGTTATTCCGAAGAAGCTCGCCAAGGATTCACCAGCATAGTCAACTGCATTTAGTACCTTTGTGCTTGATGCTGAAGCATAGTGAGCAAACCATGGAATCCATTGCAATGTTTTCTAAAAGCATTTTAATAAGATTGGTAATTGGGTATCATAATTTAAGATACAAAACAATTTGGTATCTTGACATTCTTGTCAAAAGCTTCAGTGAAAAAAAAGTGTAATATATAACAATAATGTAATTTGAAGTATAAAAGATGTAGTTAGAATTGAGCCACAAATTATACATTTCCAGTGTCATATTTTGTGCACAGATTCTTTGAACGAATACCTTTTAGCCATAAAATAATAGTCACCCTATTCAATAGATATAAAATATTTATTTATGGAAAACCTTGACAAACTGATATAGTTTAAAACAAAAATATTGTCTTCTGATTAAAATATTAAACCTAAATATTTCCTGAAAACCAGTATTAGGGTGGTATACAATTGTAAATACCGGATCAACAACATCCTCAGTTTTCGGTACACTTTGCAAATCACTGACTGTGACCTCATCCATCTCTTCTTCCACGCCGTCGCTAAAGTGTAGAACCCGAATTGGTCTCTGAATGGTCACTTGAACGGAATTATTAGTATTTTCCATTTTATTTTTAACTCTTACGCACACTTTTTGTAAAATAATGGTATATTATTGCTTAGCATACACAGTGAACACTTTGTGATGACCAACTATAATTCGATGTAAAAATTTTGACAGTGACGATGTCAAACTTACACAGGTTTTTTTAAAGTTGAAGCTTTGGAATTCTTTCTTTCGTCTAACTAATAAAATTATACACGAAAAGTACATAACACGACACTTTGAAAGTAATATTAACCAAGAAAGACGTAAGTCAAAAAAGTTTTCCTCACTCAGATAGGTACAGGTATTACTTTTTCGGTAAATTATAAAAGAATTCAAAACAGAACCTTAAAAAATTTCAATCTTATAGAATTGACTGGATCTAAACTCTAAAATGTTTGTTATTATATGTATATATTTTTTATCTTTATAAATGAAAATTTTACTATAATAGACTATTCATTTTACAAGTGACAAACGTAATTTATACACCATACATTATGGTATCATCTAGTGATAAGAAATCAATACCTAACGTATTGATTATTATCTAAAACATAATCGTTGTACACTTGCGTTGAGTTTTTTCTGACTACGGATATTAAAAAAATCAATTAATGATTAATTAATGAACAAGGTCATTCAACAATTAATGAGCAAGATAAACGTTTACAAAAATAAATTTTAACATAGCAATCATACATTGTCTTATATCGAATATCGATAATAAGTACCTAGTTTTATATACATATTTGATTTATTTTCAAAATGTTTTAAATTATTCATATCCAAATAAATAATGTTTGGTGTAAATAAATAATGTCTGAAGGTCATTTTAAGATAAATATAATTTCAGGATAATTCATTAAAAAGGTGAATAATGCATTGTATTGTAACCAACCTAGAAGTAATCTTGGGCACGCAAAACTGTAAATATGGCGATTATACAAAAAATATCATAATGTTTACAACCATTTGTTCATTATTTACTATAGATTGTATGAAAATTTTAATAAAAGCAATTTATTAGTATTATTGTTAATCACTGAGAGAACCTACGAATTTTGTTAAAAAAAACATTCCTTAAATGCAAAGTAGCCGAAAAGCTATTATAAGTACTTGTTCTGTTTTTGAAAATGTATAAAAATGGCAGGCAAAGTAACTATAATTGTTTATTAATATATTTTTTACACTCGCATGGACAGTCGTACGAATTCGTAAGAGTTATAAATTCAACTTCGTTGCAAATAAACTGACTTTTTTCTGCTTATTAATTGCTTCTAACATAATGAAACTATCATTCGATAATGATATAAGAAATATATTGCAATTGAGAAATTTCGAACGAGCAGTATCGTAGTGTCCAATTTAATCGAATAAATGAGATAATCGAATATTAGTCAATATTGCCCATCGCTATTTAATGTTGGACTTGGTTGAGTTCTTTAATTTCAATATTGGCGATATTATTGACATAAATATGTAGGTACTGTAAAATGTGTAAGAAAACAAATGATCGATATTCTTATTATTTATAGCGCATCATTATTGAGTGACGTTTTGAAATTGAGGTTTCGTTTCGTATATCGGTGTCAGATGTAAGCTGGACAAGAGCAAGGATTGTATCCATAGCTAAAGTTAAAAGCTGAATGAAATAACGAAACTAGCGAAATGGATTTATTTTGTAGAGGATGTCTCAAAACTGTAGACGATCTAGCCGATTTATTACAGTACACTGAAGAAAGTCGAAGATTATTCATATATTCCACCGGCCTCCAGGTATAGGACGAACATAAACAAATTTAAAATATTTTTGTAAAAATAAAATCTATATGTTGAGCATTTTCCTTGACTACATGAATTAACTACTCTAAGTAATTTTCTTAACTAATTTAATTCAGTTTGTTGATCCTTACAGTTTTATTAGGTCTCGTAAATTTAAATTAAATTATCTCTGGTATCAACAGGTCAAAAGAAACGATCAATTCCCATTCCAATTATGCAAAGATTGTTATTATAGTATGAAGACACTCTGTAAATTTAAAAAGATATGCAGAACATCAGATAAACAAATCAAAAGTTTTCTAGCACTTAAAGATGTTGATGATGGCCTGGACTTCAGTACCTTTTTAAAAAGACATGAAGAATCTCTAACGTTCAGGTAAATATTTAATTGATTCATTCATGAAATCTGACTGTGCTATGATACAAAATCATGGTTCCTGTTGAAACCATATCTGAAACAAATTTAAAGACAAGGGTTAAGTGTTACTACAATATTACAGAGTAAGGTGAATTAGTAGAGGTAGGTTTATATGTACTATAACAAACCCTAATAAAACAAAAATAGATTAATATGCCTGCCTGAATATTCTGAGGTAATTTTTAATATTTAACTTAAGAAATCAGCATTAAAATTTGTTAATTAATAATGCATATTACAAGTATCATTTACTGTCTCATTGGTCTGTGGTTGCAAGCAAGACTGCTGAGCAACAGGTCCTGCATTCAATCCTTGGGTTGTTTTAAGTATCATTGACTTTTCTAATTAATTTTTAAATGCTCAGTAGTAGCAAGGAGTCAAGATTTGTCACTGTTGCATTTCATAAAACTCACTTATTACAAGGGGCAAATAACATAAGTGGTGAAAAGTGAGAGTATTATGATCCTCTGCCTACTCCTTTAGGGAACTACAATTATAAGTTATGTAAATTAACAATAACAGGTTTTCATTATCTTTTAAAAACTAAGGGATGTGAAGCAGCCAAGTATGGTCTAAAAGCTGTGTGGTCAAAATTACATGCAACTAGTCTTTGGAACAGAATTTAAATTTATGATGGTTCAATATATGTCAATATTGTAGCCAACATAAAAATATTGTTAATGTACTGAATACATGAAATTTGAAGTGATTGTAGATAATATATTCAATAATAGCTGAGATAGGCTAAATATGAAACATTTGGTAAAATACTAACGTTAAATATATTTTTAGATTGCCCCTGTTGACCGAAGATAATGCCTCCACAAAGCAAAAGGTCAAAGATGATGATAATGGTATGTATGTTTAGTTGTTATGTTTACTATGCACTATCAAAACCTAATGAAGGTTCTTGTTTAGCAAAAAAATTAATTATAAGGGTCATACTGCTATTTGTGGGTAGGAAAGTTATGCTTTGATGTGTCTTACACTTGATTGCAGTTTTGATATTTATAATGGTGTTTGCAACCCATTTAAAATATCCAGTGTTACTTTTTTCATTTAACATATAGTATTAAAATTTTCCTTAAATTTTCAGAAGTAGTCAAAAGACATGTCTATTGCTTATAATTATGTTGCATAAATGTGCAAATTCTTTAAATACTATTTTTAATAATTAAAACCTTTCAGAATCAACATGTACAAGTATACAGAATTTCATGACTGACCTATTAAGGGCTGAAGAAATACCAGATTCAGAGGCTAGAATTATTAGGGAAGTGATTGAGGAGGAAGCGGATGTTTTAGAGGATTCTTTGGATTCCCATTGGCTTCAAGATGATAACTCTATGGAGAGTGACATCGAATTGAATTTCAGGTATGTGGGTATTTCTTTTATTAAATACCATAATTCCAGACTCAACTCCATCCCTGTCTTTTCACAAATAAAAAACCATAGAGCCTTTCACAAATAAAAACAATCATAGTTATTACATACAAAAGGTTACTTATTATAAAAGATTAATCAAATAATATTAAAGCTTAGAAATAAGTTCGGGGAATGCTTTATGAGTGCCAGGCATAACTCTAATTAATTTTTAAATATTTTAACTTAATAGAAATGGGAGCAAATGAGAATGGCCTGCTATAGAGAAAAAACTAGCTTTATTGTGTTTGTTTGTTCTCGTACTAAGTTGAGTCACATTCTTTGTGAGCTACTTAATTCTTTATTTTAAAACATTCTTGTGGTTAGCTCATACATCAACATTTAGTATGTGTGTTGGGGGTATTCTAAAGTATGCAAATCCTATTTTCTTTTATAAAATCATAGTCTTGAGTTGCAGTTGATTGATTTGGGTAGTAATAAAGTTGCTGAATAGTATATCAGACAATTGTTTCTCTATTAGAAACTGTTTCAACACCTCTGATAGACTAGTAGTTTATTTACTCATATCTCTAATAACTTTCTATGTCAATCCTAGTATAGTCTTGTTAAAATGTAATGTAATGTTTTTAAATTACAATTTTATTCCAGCTTGAAACAATTTCTCACTCCACATTCCACGAACAATGACCATCTGTATAGTTCTGACTATAGAGAAGTCACATCCAATGATATTACATCAGGAGAAGATTATGAAAATATTCAAATAGAAAATACTTTTGAAGAAATATCAGATCCTGTGGATAGTTCTTACATAACAGAAAATGACACTGTCCCTATTGAAAGTGGTTTACAAGAAAGTACAGATCCAGTGGACAGTTCTTATGTAATAGAAAATGATACTATACCTATTGATAGTACTTTACAGGAAGGTTTGGATCAAGCACATAGTACATATGTCATAGAAAATGTACCTATTGATACACCTTCACAGAAAATTGCAGATCCAGTGGATACACCTTACGTTATGCAAGATGATACTATTCCTATGGAAAATACATCAAAGAAAGTTTCAGATCCAGTGGAAAATACTTATGTAGTACAAAATGTGTGTGATATAGATGTTGAAAATGATGCCAACAATTCAAGTTGTGCCATAGATATGAATCTTGAAAAAGCATTAATGGATGAGAATAACCATGAAATTCCTCTGGAAGAAATATTAGCTTCACCATCAGGTATTTTTGTCAGAATAAAAACATGTTTATTTAGTTGTCTATCAATTTTAAACTTATTTTCTACACAAAATATTTGATTGTTTCAGTATTTATAAAAACATCGAATCCCCCACCGACAAAAAAACGAAATTTTTTACAAGATAAGGTGAATATAAAAAAAAAGAAATCACCTGATTTTGATTCTGATTTAGATTTGCTAATGGGAAAATTAATTAATGATCAGTCTAATGGAGGTGAATTACTTGAAGAAAAGATGAAACTTGAAAACTTAATCATGGATAAGGTGAAAGCATCAAATAATGGATTAAGAAAGTCCACCAGGAAAAAATCGAAATTGCATTCTCCTAAAAATGTTGGAAAGTCAGGAAAATCTAGAGTAGACAAATCACAAAAAGGAATATCTAAAAAAGATCAGTTTACTATAGATAAAATACTAGATGATAAAACAAGCTTAGAAAATTTAAATGTAATTAACTTAACCGATGAAGAATTGGACTTAGAACTTTTGGATGTTGAGAAGATACAAAAAGGAAATTTAGACATTGAAGTGTTAAATATAGGCAAACTACAAGAGTCAAAATTAGACTTAGGAAATATAAATATAGGTATTTTGCAGGGCAGTAATTCGGATACTGCAAATTTAGCTCAATGGTTTGATAATAATTTGGATGCTGAGAGTTTAGAAATAGAAAACGAAGCAAAAATAGAGAATGATGGTAGGGACCAAGAGGGTAATATTTTAGAAGAATTTCTTATTGTGAACAAAGAAGAATTAGAAGATATAATAAAACAAGAAGAGGATCTTAATAAGTCAGATAGTGAAGTCCAAATAGACGATGACGAAGTAACGGAAATACCACAAGACAATTGTGATGGAAATGCACAATTGGATAGGGACAAGAAATCATTAAGTGATAAGTCATCGAAAAAAGGCAATTCATTTTCTCGACAATCCAAGAGCTCTTCAATTGACAAAAAGTATTGCATAACAAACTTTTATTGCAAAATGTGCAATAAGAAGTTCAAGAATTTGCCAGCTTTGAAAGTTCATTTTGCAAGATACCATCAGTATCACATTATTATACCAAAGTCACCTAGACCGGTCAGTATAAAAATATGTGAAATGTGCAGTCGAACATTCACAAACACGAAGTCCCTATTACGCCATCTTGCCAGTCACAAGGTAATAGTGAACAAAATGTTAGACTAGTATGTATATCAATATTCACACTGGAACAAACTCATGTTTTACTGTAGTTTTAGCATTCATAAGACACACAAATAATATATATTATATATTACAATTTTCAGAATCCCCAAGAGTACTCATGTGAGCGATGTACATTGACATTTCGGTCAGAAAGTGCATTAAATACTCACAAAGCAACACATATGAAAACACAGATAAAACCTAAAGATTCAAATTCGGTTTGTACTATTCATACAAGAAAGTAATAGATTGGGAGTAATTGGAATAATGGTTCATTTTATTAATACAATTATATAATTTCAGAGATTTGTCTGTAAAATTTGTGGGGCAATCAGTACTTCATCGTCCAATCATTTAACACATCAAAGGCGACATTCTAAAAGTTATACACTGCATTGCGACGAGTGTGGGAGAGGTTTCTACAGGACAACAGAACTTGTGGTTCATATGAGGTAAAACATATCAATAATGATATTTTTAAGTTTGTATCGATGGCATCCATACAACTAGAATTCCATGTATATGATTCTGGGGCGTAAACATAATCCATTTATAAAGGGGTACCTAAAGATGACAAATTGTTCTACTTAGAGCGATTTGAACAGCTACTGCAATATTATTATAGTTTTCATGGTAGTTTAATATGAAACCTGTAGACAACTAAATGCCACCTTATTCAACTATAATTGGTTTAGGTTAAATTGCAAACTGACCGCCATAAGTTGCATGGAGTCAATAGTAGAGGTGCAACTCGGCCACTGCTTTGATTTTAAACTTATGTATTATATGGACATGAAAATGATCGCCAGGTTTCCTACATCTGTACAATGTTAAAATTCCTTAGTTTTGAACAAAATATTTTGTTTCATCCTTTTTAATGTTCAATTTTTAATTGTAGTTCGTATTCTATCATATTATGTTTAAGTCTGGTGTAATTCTTATAATGTGCTAATTCGATTAATGCATGTGTCAAATATTTCTGTATATACGATGTGCCGCTATGAAGGTTTATTATGTAGTAATCTCAATTACAGGCAACATACAGGAGAAAAGCCGTTTATGTGTTTACACTGCGACCGAACTTTCTCAAGGCGCGACTGTCTCAACAGGCATATGAAATGTCATACAGGTATTTTTATAGTTCTAGATTTTTCTTTATAATCTTTACGAAAAATACCCCAAATCTCTATAGGCACTTATCTGTATTGAATTATAATCTCTCACTTGTTATATATGCTTAGTTATTTGTTGTAAAAAACTGGTGATATTGGTGGTGAGAAAATTGATGGTTAAATGTACGCGAATAAAAGTATATAAATGAAAAAAAATTCTACACTGTCAAAATTTTAGGTACCTAAATTGGTAATATTTAAAGGTGATAGGTTACTGTTTCTGATAACACCAGTATAGAAATATATTTTGTTTGTGTATAAAAAAGAATATGGGTTAGAATTTTTCATTTATTGTGTGGGCAGGTATTTAGGACAGATGGTGATTAAATGTTTTATTATTACAGAAGAGAAACCATTTGATTGTCAGTACTGCGGCCGAACCTTCGCGAAACGCTACGACGTTAAAGTTCACCAATCGTGTAATAAATATTGTTTGAAGATCAGAGCGAAACTATTAGTACAAAGTAAGGACGTATAATTTAAACGTTGTAAATAAATTTAGTCACGGGTAATTATAAGTATAGTAGTACTCATTACATAACAGTATTTAAATGTTACAAAATTGTAGATTAAATGTTCCATGTCTAAGCAAATATTAGTAATTTTATTTACCTGTTTTAAGGAATACAAGAACTGACGCGAAGCTATTCCTTTACCACAATTACTCCATTAATTATTGATATTGAGTAGGGTTTGATACTTCAGTTACATAGTTCAAAGGTGGGATATTTAGAGGACATTTAAACCACCAGGTCTATTCGAATTATTAAGAACTACCAGGCACTATACGAGCCAAAAAAGTTTGGAGATCTGCATTAAATTGTTCTTTTTTTTCTCCCGTTAAGTTGAAAAATGGCATCAAAAGAATAAAACACAACTTATATGAACAAAACCAGGTTTTATTATATTTTTGGGTTTCTATAAACAACACTTCTCCCAAAAGGGAGCAATATATTATTGAAGGTTATAAATTCATTTTTTTGACTAAATGTGTTACAATAAAACTAGGTATTTTGTAGTTTTACGGAAAAAAATTATATTGACTTTTGTGTCTATTAAAATACGGGCACTGTTTAGGACGAAGGTAGTGACTGACCTATCTCATTTCATGTAACACATTGAACATTAAAGTATGCAATAAATAAATCCAGCTGTTTAATTGTATCTGATCAACAAGATGTTTTTACGTGTCTTTAGACTTTATATTACAGGTCGGTACATAATTATGATTAGTTAAATCACATTCTTGTCAGATTTATCTCTGCTTCATTGGTTAAGTCACTAGATGCTGGCTTCTCAGTCATCACCACCAACCAGATCAGTCACCACCTAAACAGAATAAGAAGGAAATAAAAAATCTCATCTAACATTAAACCACACTATAATAAATACATTCCTATAGACAAATATTTGCATTAACTATCGGATATTTCACATATTCATTTTAAATCTAACAACAAAATCTTGATGGGTGTCATGGGTTGATGGGTTACACTCAAATACTGTATAAATTATATAATTGGACCCATTTGCTAATTACGGGTATGTCGACATATCTAAAGGAGTGTTATCCCTTTTAAGAATGAATATTGAAACATGATGTTAAACAAGACTGGGTGATTGGGTTGTGGCCAATAAGAAAATGGAATGGATAACAGGTTTATTCATAATTTATCATTGTAACACCACACATGTAATCTCAAAGGCATAGGCAGAGGAGGGTAGTACATTCCCATATTCCACCCATTATGTATTAACATTTGGAATATAAATTACACAATGGAATACATGGTGAGCATATTGCCATGCACCGGGCACAAATTCAGTCTCAGAGCCACTACTAGAAATTCTTTACAATGTATACTGCAATATTCTACAACTTACATGTAATCATCAAATGGGTACCAAACGAGTAAACAGCTGCTATACAATGTAACACTCTCATCTATACAAAAATTTTAAATTGGACCTATCTTAGGTTCAAAAAATAATCATTAGTGCCACACATATATAGTACATCACAGACACCATCTTATAGGCATTTAGACAGTTCCATAATCTTCAGCTGGGTATTATTCAGTCATGATAAATATTGAAAAAGGACTTCAATCAAATATTTAGCAACATTATATACTGTTTGCTAAATAAGTTAATGATAAAGACGGCAGAAGTATTACCAAAATATTTAGACAAAAATTAGTACTCATTAAAAATAAGTGTTATTATTAAACTTTGAATGTTTGTCTGTAGAAATTATTTTTGTGTGCAAATTTATTAAGTGCCAACTCCATTTTCTTTTTTAAACTACATTTGGTATATTACATTATTACAAAACGTAAAAATTAAATTACAAAATAAAAAAAACAGCAGCAACATAGACTCCTCATTATTTATAAAATATTAACAACAACTTAGTAGGCAAAATGTCTAACTTAAAGTACATAATATTATTCTACATATACATCAACATAACTTTCAACAACTTTTATAACCCAACATTAAATAAAACACTTCACGCCCTACATAATTATTATTGAAAAAAAATTTCAAGTGTATATTATGTCATTTCCATGCATGCATATTGTATATATTGTAACAAGATTGTGTTAGGAATAATTTTCATGAAGCATTTGAAAAAAATTAATTACATTAATTTAATTAAGTTTACCATTAACATTATATGATTATCAGAGATAGACAAGTCTCTTAGCTTTGCAAAATTTGTTTATGGTAGAAATCATGGTGCATTCAAGCCATACCATTTTAAAAGATGACAGCACTAACTGACATCTGTCTCAAGGGATGGCTTTATACTAAACTTATGGATGTCAGTATGTCTGCATTTCACAAAATTGTTATTAACAATAATAAAAGTGCATTAAGCTCTTAGAACTTATATGAAAATACCTTTAACATGTCTATGATGAAAGTAATTGCATTATCCACAATATAATCAGTATAAAACAATTTATTAAGATTAACATGCCAGTACTTTACACTTAATCACAGGCAGAATAGAATATAAATTGAAGGTATAGAGTCATGAGAGAGAGAGATGACATCATGTCTATCTCATCATCATACTGTTTACAATATACAACTACAGCAATTTAACCATGGTGATATGTTCATACAACCACCATTATCACAATTTTATTTTATTTACATAATTTTCAAACATTTATAAATTACATACTTCTATATCACCCCTGCTACAGCTAACAACAGCTTAGTAAGTGGAGCATTACATAGTTTAATATAATTGGTCTGAAACAATATATGCACAATTAATGAAAGCATGTAGAATTCACGTTTTCATAGAATCTGGGGGTAAATTTTTGAAAAATCTGTTATATTAATGTGTACTATGACATATTTTTTGGGTAAATATATTTATTACGATATGATTATGATAAATGTTGTCATTGCTCTAGGAAATTGCATACAGCAAGTTTGTGATGTTGCATGAAAAAGACTTTGTAAAATAAAACATCAAGTAACATGTTATAACTGTAACATTTCAATAAGGAATGTAGACCAGTTCAATCTGTTAAATAATGAACTTTTTTGCTGATTGTACTGCAAATACTGTTGTAATATAAGACTATATTTTTTTCATTAATTGTGGTAATTGTGTACATAACATTATTTTCAATAGTAATCCCGGCTATTCCCGTAACCACTCCACTATACACACACTCACTGAGCACCGTCAATTGTTTCACATACACATAACAGTCATTTCCTGGCTATGTTGTGGAAACTAAGATTTTTGGCCCTTTGGTCTACTATTAAGAATATTGTTCGTTAAACCGTTCTCAGCGAGTTTGATTCGCATCGATGAGTTCTCGTTGCGCAGGTCGGACAGTTCTCGGTTCAGCCTTAACACTTCTAGTACAAGTTTGTCATTGTCCATTTCTAGCTTCTCCAACCTAAGAAAAACGAAGTATATACTTCACAATAATAAAAACTATTCTCTTAGTACATTCTTGACAGTCTGTTCAAGTCCATCAATCGTCAATGTCTTAAATAATCATTCCTAGCTTCAGTTATACAATTATTATTATTGTACAAAAACGGGATGTAATTAATGTCCAAAAAGTCATTTCTGCACAGTGTTCATGAAATTAAATAAATTACTCGATAAAAAAGAAAAATACAGTACAAGAGAATATCTAAATACAGAAATGAAATTCAATAAAATACCTTTTCTGTTTCTCAGTAAGTTCTGTTATGTGATCACAAGCTTTGGCGAGGATCCCCCCCTTGCTGGCGGTGTCAGGTAATCCCGAGTTAGGCACCAGAGCTGCCAGTTTAGTAATCCAACTGTTTATCTTATCTCGACGACGTCTCTCAACTTCATTGTGTGTGGCTCGTCTTTTGTCATCGCGCTGAAAAGTTAGAATGTGTTATGAATTAGCTATTGGATCTATGACAGATATTATTATTTTTTAATAATAGGGTAGTATTTCAAGACTTTAGGATTCAGTTCCAGATCAATCTGATTAAGGAAAATCTAATTAATAGTTGTCATAGTAAATAAAAGTAGAATATCTTGAATTTCGATTTAGAGATATAAACATAATTTGATAACAGAATTTTATTAGAAATTACTTTTTAACATCAATTGCATCAGGTGTCACTTTGTAAATAACCAATTGATGCATTAAGATATTACTAAATAATTTTTGCTTTTTTTTTTTTAACCCATTACAATTCCACTGCTGGAATACGGGTCTCCTTTCAAATTGGGAGGGTTAAGCCCATAGTCTGCCGCGCTGGCCAAGTGCGAGTTGGCAGACTTCACACACCTTAG
>DWMG01002652.1:0-12910 GCA_018244855.1 Elbella merops
TTCTAGTAGTGACTCGGAGTCTGGATGTGTGCCCGGTGTATGGCAATAGGCTCACCATCTATTCCATTGTGGGACTTTATTACGTTTAACTGGTGAAACGTGGGGGTGTACTACACTCCTCTGCCTACTCCTTCGGGGATTACAGGTGTGATGTTACTTAACAAACCTATTTTATTCTCATCTTTTTGACATAAGTAAATAAGGGTCAAAACAATCAAAGCTCGTTATATCGACTGCTTTGATCGTGCTGTTGATTTTGTCACGTCGTAGGTGAGAGTCAAAAAACAGGCCATTTCATAAGCTTTTAAATGCAGTTCTAGTCATTATATTTAAAAATTCCAAATGTTGTCAGTGAATAAGAATGCTCATTATCTCTGCACTTTCACTGTATAAACAATAAAGCAATACTTTTGTACTAATACTGTTTTTATTAATTTTATGCTATTGACCATAGTGGCATTTATAGTTCCACTCGGTTTTATGACGAGCTCGAGTAGCTAAGCCTGAATTCAAAAAAGTAGGGTAGGGGGAAGCAGTAAAAAAAAATAACTGACAGGAAGCCAGTCTGAACCAGTTCCACTCGGTGAATAGAGTAATGGACTGGTCTTAATAATAATGGTAATGGAAGAACCTTTAAAATTCAGTCTTAAGTAAAGACCGACGCTGTCTGTATAAAGCGTTGATTCCGCACGCCCGCCGTGTTAAGCACGGAATTATCGTCAGATGTCGATACAATTGTTGTTACGAAATACTATAACACAAAAATAAACAAACCATAGAACAGTATTTCTTTTAAGCAAGCAAAACTCTTCCAGTTATTTGAATGTGTCTTCTACATAGCTGCCACTTGTTTTTTTCAATGACATTTTATGTCAGTTGCGAAGAGGAACAATTTTCACAATAAAACATAATATATTCAATGTGGTCACAATGAAATAAATTATTTAAAATAAAAAAATTGTAAAATATTATTGAAAATTTCATAATGTTACAAAATTACATTCTGGTAAAATTTGTTCTCGGAGCAGTTAAGAGAAGTAACAGTTCCAGGTGTTACAGCTTATGTTGTCCTCCGCCTAAGCGGCCCGGATGTGGATGTCCACAAGCCCCAGGCAGCGGTCGTCGGATTGCACCGCCAAATAAGTGTATACCATCAGATATTCCGCCTAACCCATGTGCTCCAAGTTTTCACTATGGCAAAGACACATGGAAGAAATATAAATATCTCACTTACTTCGTCTGTTTTCCCTTGATCATCATTCAATATTTACACGTTTCTGGACATACACTACCTCCAAAGGGTGATTGTCGGGATTATGAGTACATGCGCATACGCACAAAAAAATATCCTTGGGCAGACGGAAACCGCACTCTTTTCCATAACGACGAGGTAAATCATTTACCTGGCGAATGCGAACCTCCTCCACTCGATTGTGATTAATAAATATTATTTTAATGAAGGAAATATGTAATTTATATGTATATATACAAAATAAAGTGACTTGAACGAAAACTGTCTATTTTTTGGTTAAGTGATTGTTTCAGCACAATTTGTTCTGTCTAGCCGTGTAAGATATGAGGAAAAACATTTGGGATAGAAATAGTGCGCACGCATATGTGAAAGGGCGTGCGACGGCGCGCTAGGGTGGGCCGCGATGACTGCGATCAATAGTGCCGTTGACGTCAGTGTGGTGTCGCGCGCTATTGGCTCTCCCGGCATTATTAGATAAACCTCCGGGCGGAGTGGCGCGCAAACTGTCGCGCCGCGGGCACAGCACCGCACCACGCGGCGGGCCCGCGTACCGCTCGCGGCCTGCCGCCGCCCGCCATGGCCGACATGCCGGACCTATCGCACCTCACGCCCGAGGAGCGCGCTATCATCGAGGGTGTCATGATGCGTCAGCGGCAGGAGGAACAGCGCGAGCACGAGATTATGAGGTGTGCCCCATTCTTGCACCCTGCGTCCCGCCTCGCCCTGCTTCCACTCTCCCATCTATAGTTCTATCTATGTAATGCACCATATGTGAAAGTGTTTGTGAATCAGCCCTTGATTTCGCCACCGAGCATTAAATTAAATTGTTACATATTATTATTAGATATTCAGTATTGTTATCCCCTATATTCAGTGTCATACAGTGGTAGTATAGATTATAGAGAACGGCTATTGACGTAAAGAGTACGAGTAACTGCTATCTGCGCGGTGATTACCCACAAAGGGTAGTAGATATAGATATGAATTTATAAATTGAAGCCATTTTACATAAATCTCGGTATTTCGCGATTCTAGCAGCAAATTAATATCAAGCACGAATAATTTAAATGACGCACGATGCATCTATGTAAAATAATGCAGTAATTAAATTAGGCTTCAGTTTTATTTTTTCTTTACACTATCCAGCGTTGCAACGGGCATTATAAGCTAATTTTCTGAAGTGTAGCTAATATTTTGGCTGTGATAATGGTTTCACATAATAAAAAAGGTTGCAACCATTTAAAGCGATAATATTGTAATACCGTAAAATGTTTAATCACACTCTATAAATAAAAAGACACTACAGTCGTGAAAAACAAGTACCACAGAGATGCAGCTAGATTTTATAGTATCTTGGTGACCTACTTTTTGACCTACATAATACAAAACCAAATACGCAAACGCTGTTCTTTGTACTCCTATAATATTTATCAACTATTCGCTTTTGTATGTTCTGCTTTACAAAAAATAGAGCTTCAATTAACTAACAATCTTGAATAGTTGACGCAGAGAGGTGCAATGTCAAGGGGCCATATATAATGAAAAAACGGTTTAATTGATGACAGGTTAGACTAAAAATCTACAATATCGTTACGAAGATCAGTCAACATAACTTTTTTTAAATATTATTTTATTTAGAACCAACCGTACACGTACTTCTCGTGTATGATCTTTGTTTGTGGTAGGCACTTACAATAATGAGGTAATTATTAGAGCGTTATATCAATAGTGGGGATCTTAAATTAATTATGTAGAATAGGCATACAGAAGACTATATACATCATGTTGTTATATACATTGTGTTGTTCAATTTTACCTTAGTTTGGTAAAAATACAGTAGCTAAGAGAGATGGAGTTATCGTTTTAAACGATTTCATTTCGTTTGTAAATGCCTATTTCTTATTATAAATAGAATTTGTGAACACTACACCTGCAAATAAACAATAGATACCTATTTAACAATATATAAAGCAGATTTAATTACATATCCAAATGGAGAGTTTATGACGACAATAAAAAATATAACGAATACTTTAAAAGCAGCAGGCAGTTATGTGATAGAGCTTAGTTTTATTTTTCTTGACGTAAGATACACATTTAGTTTAGCATATATATAATATATATATACGGTTTTTAACAACATTTATAAACGAAAACAATACAAACTATAACGGTGATGCTGACGATAAAAATTATTTGTACTGGATATATGAAACTATTTGTCTATTTTATCCCGTTACTTTTTTCCTATATATCTAAATGATCAACATATCTGTATATGAAAGCCAAATCCTAATCTGTATATAAATCGAATCTGTAGCTATAATAAATAAATATATAATGTACACAGACGAAAACAAGATGAGGTTGCAATATTGGAGGAGACGATTCGAACGAGGAATGAAATGCAGCGAGCAGCCGGCGTTGAGCTGGAAGCCACCTGCCACATCTGCCTTAAGACCAAGTTTGCTGACGGCGTCGGTCACTCTTGCCACTATTGTATAGTCAATTGCTGCGCTCGATGTGGTGGGAAAGTCACTTTGCGCTCCAATAAGGTACACCGATGTTCTGTTTCTTTATTTCGCCATTAAACATTACACTTGTCTGTCTTCAGTCATGAAGAAACCGTCCCATTTACAGGCATGAAGTAGACGAGAACTGGTGATGCTTCTTGTATAAAAATATTATATTGAAAATACTACAATCTAAACCTCAAAGCACACCTAATCACTGCTAAAACATTTGAATAATATTTAAGTATATGTTGGTCGCTCTTGCAGCTGTCCAATAAAACTAACAGCATAATGTTTTACAGATGATATGGGTTTGCATATTATGTCGTAAGAAACAAGAACTTCTTTCTAAAACGGGACAGTGGATTCATAAAAGCGCAGGTCAAGATTCAATGTTATGGCGAATGGAGTCGGACCTGCGAGCTTTACAACCAACAATCGATTCTTCTCATGATAAAAGACCAAAATTGGAGAGAGCGCATAGCGCTGCTGAAAAGGAGAATCATCCGTTGCAGAGATCAGGGAGTGCCTTGCGTCGGCAATACAGTCAGCAGGAAACTCACTGTTATGCAGAGTTAGATGGACTGACTCGAACACATCCAAACCTGATGCATCCCAGACAAAAATCCATGTACGGCATCGACGACGTGGGCCTGCCGCCAGCAGCGTCTACTCATCTAATGCCGCACACGCCGTCGTCTCATCCTCCGCTGCCCCCGCGGTCGTCTTCCTCCGACGACGAGGTACCCGAATGTGTCTCCGACGAGAACGACGAGTACCGCGACCGCGGTAAGTACGCAATACGCACGCCCTTCCATCGCCGCCCCAAATCCTTTTCCCTCGTCGCGAATCCTCTCCATCCGAGCTAGTTTTATTTATACCACCTTCACCGCAGTACACCTACACAAACATAACACACATCATACTTACTGTTGCTGTAATAAAATGATGATATTGTTTTTCACGATAATTCATCCGCTACGTTGGTGTCACAATTGTCCTTTGCATATAACATTGATTAAGTTAAGGTGTTCCGTGCGAGGTATTGTATTAATTTGTATTATGGCATTAGAATAACTAGCATTCGGGTTAAGTTTATTAAGAAACCTAATAATTACGAAGTTTTAGAAATTAATTATGTAGAGCACCTGAACTTATGCATAGGTACATGACATATTTTGTGTTTACAATTACATCATGTTTGTTCATGTAGTGTGAAAAAAAAACGTAAGTATATGACAATGAAACATTGATCGATTCATCAATTTCAGCTGTCTTTTTGCAGATAGAGGTCAGTTCTTTGTTGGAAAGTGTCAAACATGGTTAACGCTATAATTATCGTGTTATTATGGATGTAAATGTTGGTTAATGTTCAAGTAAATATACACCGCGTATGTCGATCGCCCGTGAGCGCCTCGCGCGCTTCCGATACGCGCCCGGTAGCCGCGCATTGCCCGCCGCTGCGCCCAGCCGCGGCCGAGCGGGTGCTCACTCGCCATCCCACTGTTTGCAGGTAATAGAGATAGGAGCGGGCCAGGGGGTACCAGAAACCAGCGGCAAGCGATATTAGATGAGAAAATGAAAAAGTTCTTATCGGTGAGAGGGCGTGTGTTTCGGGGCCATTATGCGTTGTAAACTATGCTAAACTTAGATGTTTCATTATTGGTTACTGTTTGATTGTTGTTGTCGCAACCTTCGCAGTACTTTCAACGACTAAGTATAATGGTTGTATAACTTTTTCATCCTTCCTCCTTTTCCTTTTAGTTTGTTTACTTCCGTTAATCGATGTTTTTGTTTAAAAACTCTAGGCGGGTAGGTACATTTACATATGTTATTTCGACTAGTGAACATTAAAGTTTCACCATTGTAAAATATGCAAAGTTATTATCCTCGCCAATATGTAAATGTATTAACCGATATTTGCTTGAACCAGAAGCATTTTTCTTTTCTGATCCTTTCGCATCCCATATCACCGACGAAATTGCCAGAAGAAATTGTATAGTTTAGCACTGACAAAAAACTGGGTACCAGAAATAATTTTTTTTTATTTAATCCAGATATTAAGATAATGTACATATATCCACGTGTTTTTGTTTTAAGTTAGGTATTAAGGAATAATTTCTTTAGGTAGGTAGATATTGAAATTTAGGAACTTTATTGAAAATCTTGTGGAAAACATCAGTGGATCAGATAAGAACTTTTTTATTAAAGAAAGTCTAAATTGTAGTATCCTCAAGTTCAAAATACTGAAAACCCGATGCGCAGGTCAATAAATCTCTTTAGATGCACGTTTGGTTCAGGCAAATCGCATGATTGGGCGAAAAGAAGTGTAACACTTGTGAACATTTAAACTTTTAGAGGTTGTGAACGTGTCCTTACTTATTTTTATGATTGTTGTTTTACTGTATGACTCCAATGAGTTGTAACACATTCTTTCCGCTTGTGCGTGATCACCGCTTTACCTGCGTTTCTTTTTTCTTTACACTTAGGCCCGGATACTTTTGCGTATAGCGAACAGAGCATTACTATAAAACTGTATGTAAGCAATTTACAAAATGCAAACGGAAAATATATTGATTTGGCGGAAAATGATTACCGCATGTGAAAACGGTTCCGGGCGCGTTCGGATGCGCAAGTCGCTGTCACAATTGAGGGCACGTTTAAAGTCGTATCCTATTTATCCGATGTCATTCTTAGGACAAGTCGAAGCGTGTGCGTCTCTCCGGCACCCGCACCTTCGCAGCACCAGCGTGGCTGCCAACAATTATTACAATTTGACTAATCACTCGCCCACCACGTACTTGACGGACGGGCGCGGCGCGTTCGATTCCACAAGGACCCCGGCCGGAGGGCGTAGCTTCGATTCGGTGACCGATTGCCGGTGGCGCGCTCGGGACGACGGCGAGGGCTCGTACTTGCGGCCCTACGCGCCCGACGAAGTCTCCCGTTCCGATCGGCCCGTGTATAAGAGTGCCTACTTGTGGGAGGATTCCGCCGATAACAGACGCTTCACGGAGAGAAGAAAAAAAACAGTTCGTTTTGACGGGCACGAGGGCGCCGCGACGTTCCCCCGAGGAGGTCGCGACGCGTCCGGCGCCCCGCACGAGTGGGCCTCGTTGCGCTGGGAGTCTGAACGACAGACCAGTCAAGATTCTGCCACTAAAGATTCAGGCATCGATACTTCTAGTACTTTCACCTCCAGCGAAGACTCGAATAGGGGTGATTGCCCTAAGGTATATAAAATGACTACTTATTCTGTTTTATTTTATTGGTACTAGCAATCCTTTTGCAACTGTACGGTTGTTTAGTAAACATACTCGTATTTTCCAAATTTACGTTCTAAGTAGTCGTAAGACAGCACTACCCTACACAAATAAATAGATTTTGATTCAACAATCAACTAGTCTGGAAATAATAGTACTTAAGGATACTTCTGAGTGCTGTATGCTCGTTCTTTATAATGGAACTGTTAGGATAATTTACATGATGATTGTAAAAATTTCCACTTAATTTTTTATTTCATACAAGCCTTTAAAGTAATTATTTCACTCTACTATATTATGCAGTATTTATGTTTGGCTGCAGCATGTTGCATTGGCGTGCATGCATCCAGTATATTCTATTGAATGTGCACTTTGATGTATTTGCGTCATGCACTAAATGAAACGCTGTTTTAAAACAATTGGAGGATTTTAATGAGGATATTGGTAACCTAACAGTTCCCGCTGAGTTGGCAAGCGTCCGCGGACGGTACTCGCATGATCGGTCACATGGTGCTACGAAAGAGCATTGTAGAGGGTGACACGCACTCATCAGCCGCGATCCTAGGCTTGAAGGTGGCAGGAGGCAAGTTGCTGCCAGACGGGAGCCGCGGCGCCGTCGTAGAGAAAGTCAAGAAGGGGTCTATAGCAGATCTAGAAGGTCAAGTTAGGATAGGTAAGCATTTCGAGTGGTACTTATTTGCGGAGTCATTATTTCCTGAGTACAAAAGTTTCCAATCATCACCTTTATACTTTATACCTACTTAGTATCTAGTGCATATACGACTGTTTCTGAAGCAAATAATCGTAGCATTAACTATATTGGGATCTAATATTGTTTTTGGACTCATAATATATGCCTTGCCTCGCAGTTTTGATGAATTTTAATACAAAATAATTTACTGCCTCGTTGGTCGTGTTGGTTGCAAGCGCGAGTGCCGATCGGGAAGTCTCGGGTTAGATTCCCGGGTCGAACACTACAAAATTTCCTAATTTAAATTTTCTAGTAGTGGTTCGGAGTCTGGACACGTGGACACGTGCCCGATGCATGGCAATAGGCTCACCACCTATTCCACAGTGGGACGTAAACGTAATCGATGAAACGTGGGAATGTTCTACATTCCTCTGCCTACCTCTTCGGGGACTACAGGCGTGAAGTTACGTTTTTTTTTTACGTTACTCAAAATATTTATAATCCAACGTCAGAACATCATATGGATTATAAATGAAATGATACTTTTGAAAGTCAATTCTTCAAGCTGAGCCTTTAAACCGAGGAATGGTAATAGATGGTAAATCATTGTTCATAAGGTGACGAGGTGTTACAATGGAATGGAGTGCCTCTCCAGGGTCGCACGAACGAAGAGGTGGCGACGGTGATAGCCAACAGTAAGCACGACTCACATGTAGAGCTGGTGGTGTCACGACTACTCAGCGCCGCCCGCCCTCCGGCACAGCCGTGGAGGACTCACAAAGGTATGCCGCAAAATATACCTTTATATTATTTGATGTTTATAAATGGTGTTATAATAACATTTTTGAAAGTGCATGCAATCACGGTATACATTTTTTATTTTCGTTTATGTGTTAATCATATTTAAATATGTTGTATAACTATGTGATCGATTTACTACAAAATAGAACATCATCTATTTTGTGGTTTTACAAGTGTACATAAAATTGCGTCAATGGTGATAATTTAATATGTTAACTAACGTAACACTTTTCCTTAGCAGCATAATCGATCTCTTCTGTTATTCTTCTTGTTACCTAAGGTGCCAATCGTTCTCCAGCTCAGTGTTAAGTAGTAATATATTATTTCCTGCATCGCCTATATCGTGCCTACGTAACCGTTTATTTGTTTTTATCCGTAGTCGATTACCCCGAACATTCTTCATGTCATTACTTAAACTGAATAATGAGCAATCTCTCTGTAACTTCTAAAAATAAGTTTACATAACTTTAAGTGTAGTTGGTATTAGTGGTGGCTTCATCACATTAGGTATATGGTTTAATGACTGGATATAATTAGACACAGACGTACGCTCTTCTAGAATCTGGTTTGAGATCGTTTGTGCCTGGGAATACGTAGTTTAGTTGTGTGACGAGGGCACTGTATGTGCAGAGGTGTACACGGAGATAATGGGCGGGTGCGAGAAGCCCAGCGTGCTGGTGACGTCGCCCGGCTCGCCGGACATACACGCGCGCCGGCGGTCGGGGCGACACGGCCATTACAACGCCGGTGTCGCAGGGCGAATACAGGTCCGATAATACCATCCAAAATTTTTTCTACTATCCGTACAGTCCCCACCAATTAACGCACATTACAAACACGTTGATGGGTTCATGGTAACTACTTGAGCCGTATAGCATTTGAGACATTAGGTATATATCGGTCTGCAAAACATATTTCGGAATATAATTACCTGCTTTAATAATAACTAAATGATAAATACAAATATAATTCGGAATAAAGTTTTCTGTATTTTTCTTTGTAGAAATGATGTTGCCATCCACAAAATTAATTCTTACTGTGAGCCCAACCTTGGTGCTTGAACAGTTATTTATTCTTCCTTTATCATTTATGTTTGGAAATAAACAATTAAATCACTGAATATAAATATTTACGATTCAAAATCATCGTATTTTCGTACTGACGTTTTTATAAGATTACAGCAGTATGACAATATAAATTCCCAGCTCCGAAACCTGATCGACACAGTATGACAAATGCCTTTACGCAGTGGCGATATTAAGGGGATGCTAAATTTTACAATGGTATGGAAATAATACGCACAAATCTATTCTTTTGAAGAAAAGTATTTGTATCCTGTTTAGTTTTTGTAAGGGCGACAGCCACTTTTTATTCTCCGCGCTGTTTTGCATCACTGTACCTCGCGAGTAATAACCGCCGCTGACCTGCAAAGGCTCAAATTAACCGACGTGTTTTTGGACATACGAGTAACTTACAAAGCTCTAAACAAAAGAAATTTTCAAATAATTAGATGCCACTTTCAGGATTAAAAAATATTCATAATATATTGTTTCAAAACAAGTGCAGCCTGCAACGTACATATATTTGGAACCATTTTATTTTTAAAATTTTAGTGACAATTTCCATAATTATTAATTTTACTTTATTAACTGGATGTCAAAAATTATTCTATAAAATGTTTTAACACAGTTAAAAGTATACTTCGACATTCCTGCACTTCAACTGCTAGTGACAGTGGTGTCTGCTTGTGGCCTGAGTCCACGAATCGATGGCTCGCCCCGATGTCCGTACGCGAAGATTTTTCTCTTACCAGACAAGAGTGAAAAAAGTAAACGAAGAACAAAGACGTTAGCGAACACTTTGGAGCCAAGATGGAGTCAAACCTTTGTATACTGCGGTATCCGGATCACAGATATTAAAAAAAGAACGTTGGAGGTTAGTTGCTTACTTGCATACTGGTTTCTGCAAATTAGATTTCTATAAGTAATCTAATTTGATGTACCAGCTTTACTACTCGATATATCCATGAACCATTAGGCTATATTTTTAAGTTTTACACCATTAAGCTAATAATACGAGTATTCCATTACTATTTTCATAAGATAAACACAGTAGTAAGTTTTCTTGATTTTAGGCTTGTGAAATTAATGAGATTAAGTAACACAAATATTTAAGTTTAAGTCTATTTGTCTTGTAGGTTACAGTGTGGGATTTAAATAGATATGGTCCGAATGATTTCCTTGGTGAAGTGCTTATGGATCTGGACACTATTATAATGAATCATGAACCAAATTGGTACCTGCTGCAACCGCACGAAGATTCAGCTAGCTTCAATGTAAGTATAACAATGTCATATACCTGCAGAATCTGATATTGTATGTCACCAATAAGCTGTGTATTGTTTTATAGTAAGAGTAAAAATATGACCGTGAGGCTTACTGGGGATTGTTTTGGGACCTATCCCTACCTATTCCTTCTTATCCTAATCAGTTGTTATTTAATAAAATAGCGAACGAGTCTATCTGCATGCTATCAGGTTTTGTGGTTCAGGAGTGTAGGTCTAACTATAAGGTTTTAATAAGGTCCTTATAAGGTCTACTTAGAGGCGTTAATATCGACTGTGCTTCAGCAGGTGGGTTTTAAAAAGGAATACAAATACATAAAATTCTAAAATTTCAATGTAAAAATAAATTCAAGATTACATAAACATCAAAATTTGAATAAAGTGAAATCAGTACCTATATATTATTGCATAGAACGACTATGAATTAATTTTGTGAAAATTCAGAGATATCGTGACGAGGAAGGTGATGGAGAACATCTGTCACCACCGTCAACGTCTACCTCTAGACTGTCCGACTCAGATACACCAAGTGAAAGCGATCTCCGTCGACACCACTCTCTCTCTAGTCTCGCTTCCAGCTCCAGTCCCCCGCCTCCACATGAGGTATGTTAACCTGTACTTTATTGTGATGACTAATTTCAATAATGTTTTCCTTGTTTTAAAATTTATGTCCTTTAACTTTTTATGTAATAGTTCATACAGATATTTAACGTATCATACATTTTGCGGGCTTAGTGCTAGTATTTTAATTTAGTTAGTATCAAAAATCACATGATATAATTATTCATTATTGTTGATGATATAATTATTTAGTTTAATTGTCTTGATCATTACTTTCACTTACGCTATTTAGGTAAACTGTAACCTTTAGAGCTATTATTTCACCTGTAATTCACTTCTATAGACACTCAAATCCTTTTTAATATTTTGTCTCAAATTGCTCTTAGGACTTTGTCTCAACAAACTTGTAAATGTTATTAATGTTCTCTAATAATACAATGACATGAAACTTGTGCCATTCGTTGATTGAAGAGAGATGTAGGTACTTGCGAAGAAAATACATATTTTGAAGAGAAATTATAATAACGACCCGCATTTAGCGCAAAGCGAAGGTATCGTTTTCACTAGCGAAAAAAAAACTCTTAATAAGCTCAGAATAGCGCGGTTTTTTACAGCTGAAATATAAAGAATATTACATGATTGTCATCAATTCGTACATATTTATTTGCTCATGGTTTTCTTTTATATAGTAATAACGCGCTAATGTAGCCTTAGCACCAAGTACTTGTATCTGCTCCAATAGATTGACGGGACCCGGTGCAGTAGAAGAGATATGTCTCCAGCTCGTCGGGTCCGAACTGCCGGCTTGTCCAGAGAAAGGGTAAGATCTTTTTTCAGTATTTTAGTATCCAAAGGCTAATGAATGTATTTTATGGCTATTTCCAATAAAACACACACATCAATTGCAATATTTGTAATAATAGCCAGCTATTTTGAAAAAGCATACCATAACAAAGAAATAAAGTGCCCAACGCAGTCGGTCACAATTTCCTTGCTAGTTTTGATAACCAAATGAAATCGCCAAATTTTAGCCAAACAGGTATTAGTTAAAAAGCTGCATTCTCAAGATTCGTGTAATATACAAGTTAGGGGTGTTCCGCACAGGGCGGGTACAATGTGGCGCGCTCGCAGTCCGCGGCGGGCGCCCGCAGTAAGTCGCCGCGGCGCTCGCTCTCGCCGCCCGTCGACCGCGACGGCTGGCGCTACACAGGTCCACACGACGAACAACCTGACAACCTACAACTACGACTTTGTATCATATATATAAACCACTCTGCGGTTCATCTTAGCATTTCTGCTACGTTGAATAACGCGAATCGATTGTATCTCGTTTGGAATCTGCAATCCAATGCCAATTAACTATAAACTACGTTGCGAGCTGTTCCACCCAGATTAATCTAGATTAGTCCTTGTTTTGATATAGGTTATCTGTCGCTCCCGATCGCAATGCAGTTTATAAGTAATGTTGCAGCAACAAAACGGGAA
>DWMG01002653.1:0-12907 GCA_018244855.1 Elbella merops
AATAAGGGACTGATATAGCAGTGAGAGCCTAGTGGTTAAGAATTCAGCGTCTCACTACGGGGTCCTGCATTCAAATCCATGGCGAGCACCTCTTTACAAAAGTTCGTTTTAAGTTTAAATATCACTTGCATACGGCGACGAAAAACATCGTGAGGAAACCTGCACACCTTAGAATTTATAAAAAACATTCTAAGGTGTGTGAACTTTGCCAACCCGCACTTGGGCAACGTGGCAGACTATGAGAGAGGAGATGGTAGACTATTGATAGAGGAGAGCCATATTGGAATAAATAGTAGGAATTGTTAATGTTTAAGAAAAACACTTTTTCATCCTCAAAAGTGAATATTTTAATGTACGTAACCAAGTGACTATGAAGCGTATCACTTTTGGTCGCATGTAGATAAAAATTTCGTACAGAACTAACAATAGGTATTAAAGTTAGCGATACAAATGTGCGAGAGATTCGGCTATCGCGGGAGCGGCAATTATTACCTTGATGCAAAGTCGCATTCCGCGTCACATAGATCAAGCGACGCGGCAACGTGTAAAGTTGACGCCTGGACATTAAACTGGCGATTTGTATGTTTATGTAGTGTTATGAGAGTTATTTATACATGAAAATTATTTTTTGTATAAAATAAAACTATATATAATTAGCGAATGCCAAAATCACGATATATGTTAATAAGTGTATTATATATAAGTAAATTACAATTATGTTCATAGATAAGATAAATATGAATCTTTAATTACGTCAAAAGCCATAAAGAGGGCAGTTTTATGGTTTTTTAATATTTGACAACACACTTATTTAAGCTTAAATTTGTTATAGATATGGTAATGAAGCTTAATTTAATATTCATTACTAATATTTTCCAGTATTTATGTCTCTATAAAAGTCGTAGTATTTTTCCTCTGTTTATAGGTTAGTTGTGTAACGATAGCAACAACATCGTTCGCTGAATTTGTTAAATATTGTGTAAAAATTTTAACCTCTTTAAGTAATATTTTAATGCATTATTATATGATACACATTTTAATGAAATTTCGCAATCTTATCGGATTTCCCAATTTCACATTACACTATGCACGTAATTCTTTTTATGAAATAATTTATTGAACAAGAAACTCCTTGGTCCTTAGAGCAAACGATGTTCGTTTCTAATATATTATTAATTCGCTTCTATGCAAGTCGACGGGACTATTGTTCCTGAATTGTTATCTGATGTACGTGCGCCTAGTCACCTAAAGGAGTAGCCTTTCAGAGTCACAATTCTGCTGGGCACAATTCCTGCGGCGAACGATTGTTTTGGTGGCGCCGCACGCACACACGGCCGCACACCTGACGCCGCCGGTGGCGCCAGCCGCGCTCCGCCCCCGCGCGGTCACTTCTCCCCCGTGGGAGAGTTGCCAGTATCACGCTTTTTGGATTTTTACCGGGAATTTTTGTTGTGCATAGGTTCTTTATGTTTTACATGCATGCTAATTTTGTTAACATGTCCGACAGTCTACTGGAATTTAAATGTATTTAATGTCGTGATTACAATATAAAAATATCCAAATATATTTTAAAACCTTTACAGAAAACATTGGTTTGTCTTCGTTATTATTTTAAAATTATCATTATAATGGACGCGCAATTAATAATTGTATTATTATAATGAACACAAGTTGTACTCAAGGAATAAAAATAGTGGAATTCGATAAAACTTGTAAGAAATTTCGAATTCACTTAAGTGTCATAACTTTATATTCCAAAAATGCTATATATTGTAATTAGTTAATAGTATTGATTTCTAAATAAAATTTATAAAGTTTCGGCTGTTCGATGTATTTTTTTACAAGCTTCTCATTGGCTTCTTGACGATAAAATATGTGTAAAGATAATCGATGAGCTAATGCAACGAAACGAATGGGCGCAGGCTGCGTCGGAGTAGAGCGATAACGAGTGAGACAATAGCGACGCGGAGTGGGGTAACCGGCGCGTGCAGGTGTCGCGCCGCGCGCGTCATGCACGGCGCTCGGCGGCCGGCCGCTCTCGACAGTGGTGAGTCCGCGCGCGTTGAGACATGTTGTGTACGCCGCGTCGCTGGCGCGGCAGCTCGTGGCGCGACTCGTGACTGTGTCGGCGGCATGTGATGTTCCGGAGACGCGCGCTGCGGCGGCGGCTGGCGGCGGCCGGCGCGCCCCCTGTGCCCGACGAGCAGCTGCGGCGGCTGGCGCGCGCTCTGGATGCCGGTCCCGCCGGAGCACCCTGCGTGCCCGGCGCCGCGCTGCGCCTATCTCTCGTCCGCGCCTTCCGCTTCCCCGACCTGCGGGACTCGGCCGAGTTGCGTCGCCTGCCGCACTGCACCGACCAGCTCTGCTGCAACCCCTACCACTTCAGCCGTCTCTGCGAGCCCGGTACGTGTGCCCGCCCAGATGTTCAAGTACGCAACAGGTGTCCCCTGCTCCTCTAGCCGCGAATCGACCGCTCCCTCGGCTCCGGGTGGCGAAGAATCCAAAATGTGAAAGGTCCATCCGGCACTTCAGTAGTTAGAAGCGGCCGGCTCGGTGTGTTTACGTGTGTAGTGAGTTAAGAATACCGGGCCGCTCGAGCGCGCAGCGTAGAAAGTCGGAATGCGGCTCCTCGTGTGCTCCCACATCGCGCCCGTGTCGTGAACTTATATTTCTATCGCTGCTTGACTTTTTTGTTTGTTTACGTTGCGCGTTGGACGTCAGATATTAGGGTTTTTTTTTCAATGCTAACATTTGTGTGAACGGGTAGTGGTGACTGTTACTCGTAGTTTTCCATGTTTTACTATAACCATGTTCCGTCTTCGAGCTGCAAAGGCCGCGATTTCGCTGTACTTGTTATCGTATATTAGACGTTATCGCCGCCTTCGCTCCCGTATCTGTCGCCCAGCCGTGGCGTCACCCCGCGTCGCCGAGCTCCCGAATCATGAGTTTCACGAGACCAAAGTTACACTTCCATCCCTTGAGTGGATTGTAAACATTGACGTTCGGCGATCTATTTATATACTCTGACATCAACCGTCGTCTTAGATAGACTCGAATGTTTGTTTTAACGAAAATCGAAAAGGTCGCTGTTAATTCCTTAGAACACAGCGACTGTGATATTCACGCAAATGTCTCACTCGAAGTTCGATAAAACTATCTTTGCCGTAGACATGCAAAGTAAAATAATGTATTAGTTAGATAAGTGGTGATGATGCCAATGGATAGGTAACGGCGAATGATGAAGCGGTGTCTGATGCTGGTGTCGCGGTGTCGGCGCGTCGTGTCGCCGTGCAGGGTCGCGAGCGCGATAACTAGACAAGGTCACGGCGCCGGCGCCGGCGGGCCGCGCGCCGCCCGTTAGCTTTTTAATTCGCGACGCCGAACGCCTCCGACAGACACCTATGGTACTTATTTAATCTGCTCATCTATGCATTCGCTGGAACTGTTTGCCTGTTTGTACTGTACATTATCGCTATTGACATTAAAAGCTTCCAGATTTAACGAGTTATAAGTACGTTCGATTTTAACGCTGTAAAACGTAGTAACTCACGCGTATGTCGCGTTAAGCAACAAAACAAATCTACCTTCAAATATTCTCACCATTTATAGCTGGTCTAGTTCAAGGAATGATTCGTTAGAATACCTGTAGCTGACAAGGCCTTTTTATATAGGTAAATAGCACGTCAAACTTCACAGACTTCCCGAAACAGAAGTATCCCGATTAACTTTTTTATTTAATTTTCTACTACCCTCATATAAGTACATTTCTTATTTCAATACTGCACAGAAATAGTTATACATATTCTACATTCAAAAATAACTTGATAAAGTATCGTATTCATAGGCAACTACACTTGATTGTAGTTACCTACCTATGGGAAATACAATGTTTTCACAATAACGCGAATTTAAATTTAATATAAGTAGGTATATGTACTGGCATATCGTCTATACCGCCTATAATTGTGAAAAATAAAGCGAGTAAAGCCTGTGTTCCGTAGCTACTTGTTGTATACAAGGTGTACACACTCAGAAGTGCTAAATATTTGCATGCATTAGGTAAAATGAACAAGACCACTCGAGTTGAGACCTGTGGCGCCAACTGGGACGTTAAAATGTAAATGACTCGTTAGTTCTGTACGTAAACATGATATTCCATAATCCACTGCGATCTAGGTCGTCCACGTTTTAGGTTTAAGTCTTAAGTAAACACTATAAATTCCGTGTAAATCACATTCTTGACCAATGTTTATCGTAAATAGATACCTACGTTTCAACATGCATAATATATTGGTTTCTTTTTGTTACAAAATTTGTTACGTAACATAAACATGCAGCACTAGCCTAGTGGTTAAGAATTCAGCCTCTCATTTCGTGGGCGCTGGGTTCAAATCCATGGCGCGCACCAATTTACAAAAGTGCGTTTTTAAATTAAATATCACTTGCTAACGGTGGAAAAAGACATCGGGAGGAAACCTGAGCACCTTAGAATTTATGAAAAAAAATCTAAGGTCTATGAAGTCTGCCAACCCGCACTTGGCTAGCGTGGCAGACTATGGCCTTAGCCCTCTCATTACGAGAGGAAACCCAGATTCCAACAGTGGAAAGATAAATGGGCTGATTATTATTGTTATATTTATAACGTAAACTTAGTTTTGTTTATTGACTAGTCTGTTAGTTTAGTGTTTGTCACTTTGGTTACTGAGCTAGAGGGTGTAGGTTTGATTCCGATTAGGACAAGTATGTACAAGTACTTATTTAAAAAGTTTAAATAAAGCTACTAATCCTTCATATTCCAAATATGTTCTACTATATAAAATGATTTTATAAATAATGTAATTGTACGAGTAAATCACATTGTGTTCCGTACAATCGCGAGAACAAGTCGGTATGCAATGAACGTACTTATTACATTGATCGTATCGTAAGACTAAGGTCGGCAAAGTTAAATTTTGCCGTCGAAATGTATTACCAAAATGCAATTCACGTACCGTTGTCGACACAAGTCCTCACAGTAGCCGAGTGTATAGCTGTAACTCTATTCATTCGGATACGGCATAACCTTTGCATTACAATCGAAACTGAAATCTCAAACTCATTACCATGACGTCTCTCTCGCGGCGCCACCGCCTACCCGCACTTAGTTGTGTAGGTGTCGACAATGGTTGTTAGCATATTAATTAGGAAGAAAGCTCAAATATTCTATAACTACTCCCTTATGTGGGTAGACGCTGCCGCCTTGGTCACTGAACTTCGTTACTGACTCTTGAGAGATTTTAATGAGAATTATTGTCTCATTATTGCCTCGCGGTGTACCCAAGTAATAATTCGTGTTAGGCTTAATATTGCGGATAGCACAAAGATAACAAGAAAACTTATTAACTTGGTAAGGAGTATAATAAAATTCGCGGTAATAAATTTACAATTCTCCCGCACATTGTTAATAGAGAGTATTTATTTGATAGTGATCTCTCAATTTCGAAATGCTCAGATCGTTACGCTCACAAGATTTAATCCTGTATGTGAAATGGTTGGGAATATCCCTTTTAGTTAAGTTTTACATATTTTCTTATAGTTATATATTTTTTAGATATATTTTCAAGTATAAATAGTAACCAAAATGATGTAGGTACCTGGCGAGATTTGATGATAAATGCCTATTTAAATATATTATAATTTTAGGTTATATATTAAGGTTACGTTCGTTTATAAGCCAATAAAACGTCGGCTACCCCGAAAAACGTACGTGAGTTAGCCGGTACAATTATAATCAAGCCAATAGAACTTTAACAACACTGCCTCTATTTGTGAAGGGAGAAGGAAGAATTTACAAGGGCAACACTGCCTCTATTTGTGAATTATTAGTAGGGTATCATGTTAATGTTATAGTTATTATTTAATAAAATTAAATAAAACTTAAATAAAAAAAACTTGTTTGAAATACGAAATCAGACGGATTTTATTAAAACCCTAGAGTATTGTGGGCACCCAATACCTAGACATTTTTCAGATTCCCCGCCTTTTCTTATTAGATTCTTAGCAGTTCGCTATAAGTAAGCCATTGTCCTGTTTCCGAAGCCGGGTGGCAAATTTTTTTTTATTAATCTAAGAGAGATTAAATTTTTTTTTCAATTAAAGATAATTGTCGCAAACAAAAATTTCACGTGTCATAAATCGGTTTTGGCGTGTGTTAAATTAAAGTCGCGTCATCATTAATATTAATGTAAGTACATACTAATATCGAGAATTAAAATGACACTCGTGTCGTTCCAATGGCTGGCGTGCGTCGACAAATCTAGTCTTGAGTGTCCGTTGCGGATGTCCTTGCTTTATACGTTATAACTTTCTCTTTTGTACTCCGAAAATACCTGATAGTCGAAGCAAGTACACTTATACCGACAGTTCCATAATATTTTCTTAACATAACATAATATTACGCGTGTATTTCCCCGAAGAGGTATGCAGAAGAGTGTAGTTCTCTGCCGCGATTCATGTCTTGTGTTATACGTCCCACTACGGAATAGGGTTTGACCTTATATCTGAATATCAGGCCCAAATCCAGACCTCGAGCTATTACTAGGAATGTCAAGTTAGAAAAACTCATTAGTACATACCCAACCCGGGGATCGAACCCAGAATCTCTAGCTCAGCACTAGACCACCGAGGCAGTCATGAGTTTCATTTGTAGTGTTTTTGTACACGTGCCCTAGGTCATTGTGCTCTCAATATATCAATCTGTCAGTTAGATATATCATCATAAAAACAGTAGGTATCAGCTCGTCTTCATGCAACAATCAATTGTTTAAGTATCCATAAAAGTTCACGGTCACGAACTGACGTGCCGCGATCATGCGAATTTTGGCGTCAGCAAGTTTCCATCGTTGTTTGATGCGGCCATAAATTTGGCGGAAAGGAGAGAACGGTGTATTTGCATCGCGTCATGGCCGGGAGATATCCATAATCTGGTTGAGCGGACCTCACCTGCGCCATTTTTTGCCATCGTCTCGTCGATTTACGTCGCGTCCGTTTTTTTTGTCAACTTTCGCAGCGGGTTCCCATCGCTACCCGCCGCCGGCGCGATGACGCCGCTCGCCGCCGGCGTGCCTTGATTCATGCTTTTAACGATATCACCTAATTGCTTCCAGTACCTTTTTATTTATAGCTTGCCCGATAGAAAGTGACCGTCTACATCTTAGACGTTTGGCTACGGTCGCTTCGGACGAGTGTAGTTACTTATTAGTTATATCCTCTTGACCTGTATCTCGAATCGTTTAAGAATGTTTATGCTGATTACCACTATAACAACATTTAGGGAAGCAGTAAAGCAACAGGAGCACTAATATGGTTTTTCGGAAAATAAATGTATTGTTGACTTTAAATCGTAATATCGTAAGTTACTCCGCCTGGTGACGTCAATTACGTATCAAATTTTATATCATTTGATGGAACTTTTTGTGATGTTATTTTTCCATGGCTGGTAATATTTTTAGTTAGTGATTTAAATTTTACAATCCTTCCGTCGTAAAGTTGATCGTAAACTTAATAATCGGTTGCTTCTTATTTTCGTACACCTGCCGTGCGCTATTATTTAAGTTTAACTTCGCGAAACGCTTTGTTTGGTGTTGTCTCTTCATGACCTTTAGATCGGTCGAGAATTTTTTTAAATTCTTGCTTAACAATAACTCGTCATAAAATGTAGTTAGCAGACTATTCGTGCATACAACTCATATTTACTATTGGCGGACGACTTGGACGTATTTTCGAACCAGTTTAATCGTCGTGAACTTAAAAGTGAATGTGGCATGAGGCATGCACATCAATCCGCGCTCGTAGTACGTGCTCGAGGCCTGTTTGCGAATCGGCGCCAAACACGCCGCCGTCGGCCTCTATTTGTGAATGTTTTTATCCGACCGCGAACCACGGGGGAGGGGGATCCTTATCTTATCGCGCGCAGGCGTCGACGCGACGCCGAACGCTTGTCGGATTACAAGATCACCATCCGCTTTCGTCACCCGAAAGATGTGACGGAGGCCGTCGCTACCGAATCCCATTTCACCCCGACGCGATCGCCCGTAGCCGCTAAAACCGAACGTGTCGATTACCTCCCGCCTCGCATGTATTATCGAATAATTTGGGCATTTCACTTTAGGAGGCGGGCACAAATGTAATGATGTCGTCTAGATACAGCAGAATCCATCTGCTGCGTCGCGCCGGTGGCGGCGGCGTGGCCGATATTTATTTAGCCATAATTGCTCGTCGGCTGACTGGCGCCGGCGCCATGTCGCGCCGGCGGGGCGCGGGCGGTGCGCCGACGCAGGTACGCCGCACTGCGTAAGCTCCATTCGATATTCGTGATCGGTTTTTTTTTCACTTTATTGTAGTCTCGCCGGGTTTTTGGGCCGCTTTGTTGGATTTGTGAATGGCTATCTCATTACGCCGCGATACTTTTGTTGAGTGTCGCTACAAAATTATGGGCATTTTTAATAAATACCTACTGTTTGTAATGAGTACTGACTGACAGTCGGTTGAGGAACATTAAATTCATTTTAGAATAGTATAAGATGAAACGGATTGCATCCGTTTGAAGCAGCTCGCGCGTCCCTCAATCGGTTCCCAGTTAACGCGAGCGTGACAGTAATGAGTGTAGAATCGATCGGGCGCCCGTTGAAACGGAAACCCTCGCTGGCATTCTTTCACCGTCGCCGAGAAATCAGATATATCGATGATCTCAGTGTCTGTTTACTAGTTACTATTCGGCGTGTGTGTCGCCGGCCCATTGACTGGCGGCACCTGCGGCAGAACCGGTCGTACGCGACGTCGGCTCTTGCCAAACTGGTAAATTGTCCATATTATTTATACACCGGTCTATAAGCTAGCTCCAGCTATCGAGTATACGGCGTGTGCATTTTATCAATATGTTTGACAAATATTTTGAAAGATATGTAACTGAAAATTGTCACATGGTAGGACATGATTGAAAGTTATTTTGGGTCAGTAGACCTTAGAACTCATCTATTGTCTCTTTATAACATTTAATTCTTATCGTGAAGGCTTAAAAAAGATGAAGAATTGACCACTATACTAAATATAAATACCTAAGTATCTGCTGCAATACCTATTGCAACAGGGGTTATAAGGGGATCCAAGGCTTCCAAAATATGTAATATTAATATAATATTTGAAGATGTAAAGAAAGGTACAAGTAAGAGGGAATTTTTATATATTTATAACGGCTTTTTAGACAGCGACAATAAACAAACAAACATTCGTTTAAATAACATCGCAACATAATAATAATGGCAGTTGGTTAGTACTTGTTTGTTTTACTCACCACAGCGGCGGGCGAACAAATGGCTGCGTTTTTTTATCGCTTTAACATCTTCATTATATTGTAAATTCTTGATGCATTCACATATTAAAAATATCCAGTGACTCCTATATCTTGTTTTGTGTCAGTTGTACTGTTCGGTGTTCGATTCTCATAAAACTTAACTTATTCTCATTTCATTGGTACCTGGCTTGGGACTGGTGTTGCCAATTTCATATTAGTTCTCAGGAACAACGAATCTGTAACAATTTTTTATCTATTCAGTGTAGTTGGTGAGGATCTATATATCTTCAGTTATTATAATATTTGGACTATAATTGCCATTTTCATACAATAGACTAATGACTAATAATGACTTGAACTAAACTTTGTGAGTTCGATTTCCAGTCAGAACTAATATTTATGATAAAACGGTAAGTATATTATGCTTAGGTGTTAAAATATATATAATTATGTATTTAGAAATTTATTTATGTATTTCATCAACTGTCTGATCACAATATTACATTGTCTATTTACTTTAGGATCAGATGTCCCTATGCGAATTGTCCATAGACATTATTATCATTACATTGAATTAAGTTTTGCATGCGAAGTAACTAGATATATAGTTACGTTTAGATTTCTATGAAGAAATATTGGGTTGGTGTAGTTTGTTTATTAATTAATGCGTCTTACATAGTGACGCGGTTCGAAGGCACAGCCGCTATTCACTTCATAACTCGCTGGGCGTAGGGTTGTCACTAAATGTTAAAGTTAATTAATTCTTATTATTTTGTTATCACACCAGGTCCATTATAGTGTAGGCGAAGAGCACTGAGTGCCAAATATGTGTCTTTATAGACCTGAAGTCCGTTTTCTATATCCATCATTGTCTTTATAAATGTATGTTAGGTTTTTTAAATTATATACGTGCAGAAGCTTTTGCTTACAACCATCCTCTGGCAAATATGTAAGAAAGATATTTTTTTGTAATCTAAATAGTTTAATTTACAAAAAACTTACCTAAAAACTTAAAAGTAAAAAATACCCTTCACTGATTAATTTAGTACTTGACGACAGTTCTATTTGTCAACTTATCTTATCAATAGATAATTAATACTTGAAAGTAAATATAGTTACATGTAGGTACATTCAAGGTAATTATCAACTAGTTCCTTGATTACACTTTCACACCTGGATATTGAGAGTGAATGACATATAACAATGAATATCAAGGCAACGAAGTAAACTTCTAGTTAAATTATAATAGATCTAGTTTCTAAATTAAAATAGGAACAATTAACATTTAACGGATTAATTAAGTTCCGAGAAACTGCAATTATTATTGAAACTAATTGACAATAGCCCATTCATGCCCTATTCCAAGGGACGTACAAAATGCCAGATGAAACGTGAGGGTACTATACTCCTCTGCCTATTCCTTCGGGCAGATACAGGTGTGTTGATATGCTGCATTATACAAGATAAGAAAATTAAAACTAAATAGATTTAAAAATAAATTTACATCAAGTAGTTGATTAGAGAAATTATGGCAAGTGACAACCCTAGGCTTACATCAGTGAACTCTGCCGAACGGCGGGAGCTGGTAGGTAGATGGTTGGGGCGTGCGTCATGCCGTATTCGATTCCGGATTGATGGCGGTTTATGTGACAGCGGCTGATGGGGCACTGTGGGGCATTGCGGGCCAAACTAAATACGTTTAAAACTTGTAGATATGTCTTATTTACAAATCAGATAAAAGGCCTCTTTTATCTTAACAGTCAATTAACCTATTTGAAAACTGAATGAAATGTAGTTTTAAATAGAGATTGAATATTGAGATTGGAATATCATCGGAAGACTAATTCTTCCTTGTTATAGAGTATCATTTTTTATATTTCCTTCGTTATTTTCTTTCGTTTTGATTTATTATGAAGAATCATAGACATATTTAAGAAAACATTCCGTAGAATTATTTTAAATCACCGAACGCATCTATCAATGAATATAATAAGTAAGAATAAAATCCTTCTATCGTTATATCGATTTCGATTCATATTTTAGTAAATATTGATTATTTAAACATATGTATCTACGGGGAGTTGATTGTCATGCGCATTATACATCGCATTAAAAAATCTTGGTACATAGAAAGTATGTATATTATTTATTTTCTCATCACTGTGTGTATTTACGAATACTAATGTCCGACATGAGGAGGCCTCATGCGGTTTTAGTGGCCAGTAACTGATGAGCTCGTCATGTGAATGTGAGTATTGATATTTTTTATGTAACTTTTGTATGATCAATTGAATAAATTTGTTGGAGATGTTTGCATGTTCCAAAGTTTGAGAACCGTTTGACAGGATACAGGATACGAAATGTGTTTTTGTTGGATGTATTGATTCAACCATTTCTGAGAGAACTGTCCTACTGTTGAAAATGTACTGAATAACTATCATCAAAATTATTGCTACTGATACCTTAACTAGAATGTCGCTAACAACGAATCTGTCACTCTACCTACACATACACATATGTACGTGGTTTTGTTGAATTACATTTTTACTCATATCGGTAGTTGGCAGAAGGTAATTTGTTTAAGCGAAACGTGTAACGTCTAACAGCGGTGCAAGAATATATTCAATTATAACTAATTAGTGGAAATTTTGGGGCAAATATATTACACGAGTCCCAGGAAAAGTATTGGAAGTCGTAAATCTTAGATCTGTCTCACGTTCGCGGCTGTGGCGTCTTTATTAATTCGCCTTCCGTGTTTATAGAAATAAATAACACCTAGGTAAAAAACAACCGAACATATTTGTCTAAGCTTAGCTCTCGTATTTAGACAGGTGTTGTTTTTATTGACATTCGAAAAACAAACACTTTTATGTAAAATATTATATATTATTTTTAATTTTTGCACCTTTATTACTACTGGATACCGAGCCCTTGATGTTATCCACGTTTTGTAAGAATAACAAACCCAAAAATATGCTACAATGTGGTTAAAATGTAAAGTTTCCACTAAACCTTGATTACTAGTCTTTTAATCAGTGTATGATGCCTTTGAATAATTAATCATCATTTCTGCGGAGTAATAAAAACATTTTTATAGAGGGTTGTGACTATGTGATATAGGGGGCATTTCACGTGAAGTGGACAGGGAAAAAAAAGTGAGGTTCCGAAAATCGATCATATTCGGCCCATTTATACTTCTAGTAGGTATGAATGTGTACACAAAATAATTTTTTTGTAAAATGGATATTTCACAAGTTATGGGTTTCTAAAGAATTGTCGTAATTGTAATATCAATTTTATGAAAGCAGTTTTTGGAATTTAACAAATTTTCAATAAAATATTTCACATAGCCATATCTATTGGAAAAATACTGTTCTTTTTAACAATAAAATAAAACTTAAAAAAAACAAAAAAATTCGTGTCCAAAACCGGAAGTAAACATTTCAAACCTGAATTTCAGTCACTTCGACCAATTTTTTTTTTATTTTTTTATTTTCAAAATATAGGTTAAACTATATTAAAAATACCATAGAAAATTTAAAATGGGATCTCTATTCGTTTAGGAATTAGATCGAT